>MEIZ01000428.1:0-18433 GCA_001723225.1 Globodera ellingtonae | reverse complement strand
ATTCACCTTTCCTAATTTTCTTTGTTTATAATAATATGAAAAAGACCAGTGAAGCATTGGTCACCAATCTAACAAATAATAATTAGTATAAACCAAATGCAACATCAAAATTGGAAGAACGAAAGGTAGGAGTTATAGAGAAATTATATAATTATTTATCATGAAATCAATAATAAATATACAATTTTGATCTTATTTTGCATATGCTATTTTGTCATCGCGACAACATAAGTCACAGTGTAGTGGCTTCGTGTTATATAATATTATAAAAGCTCAATATTCAGAACGCCAAACAATGGTTATTAAAGATAACCTTAAGAACATTTAACGGTTTATTTTAAAATTGAAAGGCTAAACTGTACTCAAAATATCAACAAAAAGTATAATTAGTGTTTCGTAAGTTAAATTATTATTTATACTTTAATAAAAATAAATATTTTTATTTTAGGGTCTATTTTAAGGTTGATTCGATTTTAATTAAAAATTACTCTTTTTATATCAAAAATAAAAAACAGCAAATTAAGTTTTGTAATTGTTACAAATAGGTATTTAAAACTAAGCTTTTTAGTTTTTAGAATAGTTCATACGATGTTTGCTGGCTCGCAATCATTATGGTTGTATAAATTTCTTCCCGAAATTTTCGATATTCTTCCAATTGTCTCAAATGATCTCTTTATTAACATTACCAATTTATTGTTATTATTAAATTTAGATGCCTTCGTTAATCACATTTACCATCACTTTTGTTAATAAGTAAATTTAAAAGGATCCTTTGTTAAAATAATGTTATTAGATAATACATTAAATATACGTAAATAAATATATTGTATTAACAAGCTCATATTTATTATTCAAAAAGATTTGTTTAATTTGTTGAATCTGGCTAAATTATAATTTGACTCACACAAGGTAATCATAACGCGTCCCAAGCGACTATTGATTCCCACTCCATTATCTATGTGGTTTGGGAAATACACGCAGGAGCCATTATAATTTAGATGAATTAGATCGTGTTGTCCTACAAAAATATTAATTGTATGGTAAGGTTTTTTTATTTAAAAAAGTGGAAATCATAAATTATAATAAATTGAAGTTTTATAATAAAACAAAAACACTGCCGGACTTATTGACCGATGACCGACTTCCGGCACAGCTTTAATTTGCTGAGCGGCAAAGTTTTGTTTAAATATATTTATTGAAATATTTTTTAGATTAATAAATTTACGAAGAACATGTTTTTAAGATTTTTCCTATTGATTCTATTAATATTAAAATAATATTTCTGATAATTTTAAGCTTAAAATTTGTTTTGATATTTCGATTCTTTTAATAAATTTTTTTATTGTATTTAGTATTTGTTTTAAACGTTTTTCAAATGTTTTATTTATGTTTCTTGATAAATCATAAATGAAAAGTTTCAAATTTTAACTACCTATTTATGAACCTCTAGTTTTAATAAAAAGTTATTTAAAAAAAATTATTTTATTTTTTATAAAAATATTGGTGAAAAAATAAAATGATAGATATTAGTCTTGGTCTCTGGTCTCGACCAAGAAAAAAGCTAAAACTAGCACAATTATAAAATTGAATGCAAATTGAGTGGTCCGTTGTTTTTTATTCCGTGAGGTGTTTCTATCTTTTTGTTTTTTTAAATCATAAATTAAATTTTAATTTATTTCCATTAGGAAGCCCAATAAATCATATTTAATTTCAACTTTTAAATTGATTTCGTTATTTGTTCGCAATTTTTGGCTATTAAAACTTTTAAAAAATTCATCTTGTTTAAATTTTTTATTGCTTGGATATTGTGTTATATCGTTATTTTTGATTAGTAACCAATGGTTTTTGATTGCCAAAAATGCGTTTGCCAAAATTTGTTTTGATAACATCGTTTGCCGAGTATATGTTCACTATTCTGACAATTGGCTTCCGTGTAAAATACAATTTTTTATTTTTGCTTTTATGCATTTAACTTGGCACAATTAAAGATTAAGTAAATTAATTTTGCTTTTTAAAATACAATACTTCTATCCCGTGTATGGTACGTAGCGCTCTTTATCTACAATTATGTGTAAGAACTGTGTGCAGAACGTGTGCTTATGACAATACCGTTTAGCGTTGGCTCACTTCTGCCTATGTGCGAATTCAATGACTTGGATAGCTCAAGATTTTTACAAATTTTTATGTTAATATCAAATATATTTGTTATAATAGTAGGCTTTTAGTTTTTAAATATTTATTATAATTAGGATAAAAATATATTTTAATTATATATTTTATAATTCTATTTATTTACAATTTAGCTTATTTCACACTTTTCGACACTAATCTCCGTTTTATTCTAGTTACGAGCCTGCAAAGCTTTGTTTTAATTTGTGATTTTGTTTGCCATGAAATTGCACTTATGCACTTTACGATTTGAATGTAACTTTTTGTTTTAAAATTATTTTATTTTATTTTATAAGAACATTCCAATAGAATTTTATAGTTAAATGTTTTGCATTTCTTTTTTTATCATCGCATTAGCTGGCCGTGATTATCTATTCGGCTTGCAAACACATGCTTTTTTTTTATTTTTGAGGCATATATTTGCTGGTCATATTCTTATATATATATGTTTTGACGAATGAGTGTTTTGGATTTTTTATTTGGATAAAAATTTCAAATTGATAAATTTGAAAATGAGTACTCTTAATTATTGCTGTATTGATGATGATCCTGTTCTGCAAAGTCCCCCGCATTGCAATCATTTTTAAATATTTAAAAGCATTTATTCTTGAGGATTTATTTTCTTGTCATTTTCTAATATACGAGTTCACGAATGATGTACCACATACGGGTTTTTTCACACAGCTTGCAGGCCTCGTCAAAAATTCGAATCGATGTAAATTGGAATTTTTTTATTTTGATAAAATTTCCCATGCTATTTATATTTTTAAATTATTCACAACCGTATTTTAATGTTGTTAACAATATTTTAATGCATTGAAACTTTTAGTCAAGACCGTTCATTTACTTAAGCAAAGTTTAATCTTTAAATGTGTAAGAAAAATTTGTAACTATATAATCTTTAACTTAATTTTGGTGGTTGAAGACTTCAATTTACACAATTTGCTGATTGCCAAACCTTTACTCTTTTTCTTGAAATTTATTTCTTGTTTAATAATACTAATTACGTCAAAACGCAGTCGCTGAATAACAACGACGATTATAGTAATTACCAAATTTTAGTTGCTGATTTCCGCTTTGCATTTTTTGTTACTTTTTTAATAAACTTGGATATATTTTTATTAACCAAGTTTTTTAGATTTAATAAATGTTATCCTCTGGTGACTATAATGTACGCATGGGAACGATTAAGGTGCTCGTGCAGGATAAAACTTTTATATTTACATATATAACAAACAGTTAATTTATTTAGTATTTCAAAAATATGATTTATTATATTTTACGTGTTTTGCAATTTCATTTTTTTTAGTATTTTGTCGTTTATAATATCTTTTCATGATTCTTTTCATTTCTAATTAATTATTTGGGTTTGGTTGCTTTTTTTAATTTAATTAAATTAATTATAGGGGTTAAATTGCGACTCTGGGTTTCACCCGGCCAGTGATAAAAAAAAATATTTATTTATACTTTTGTTTTGTTTAATTTTTAACATTTTCATGCAAGCCGCGACATTTAAGTAGGATTTTTAATAAATAATAGTATAATCATATGGGCACTGTTTGTTTTAGCCAATTTAAGTTTTTACCAAAATTTAATTGTTTAAATACATAAAAATTATTGAATAATTTTTTTTTTTTATATAATTTTTAAACTAAGTTCAAAAGCTTGGTAAACAACAACAATTAATCCAGAATGAATAAAAAAAGAACAATGAAAACGGTTAAATTCCCTGATTTTTGTGGCAAAAAATCATGTTTTTGAGCATTTAAATTTTTCTGCCTCTTTTGAAACCACCACTTTTGTTTTTCCTTCGGCGCTTTTTCTTTCCTGGCGGCGGCGGCGGCTGTTCGTTCGGCACGTCATCTTATCGCCTGGTGACGACAAAGTTCCTGTTACGCTTGGGCAATCTCGTTTTTAAAGTATTTTGCCATAATATCTTTTTATGATTCTTTTCCTTTTTCTAATTATTATTGGGGTTTGTTTGCTATTTTGTTAATTTAATTTAATTGATTATAGTGTTTAAATTTGCGGCTCTGGGTATCACCCGTCCAGTAATAAAATTTATTTATACTATTTGTTTTGTTTCATTTTTTAGCATTTTCATGTAAGTTTCGACAATTAAGTGCGATTTTTAATAATCATATGGGCACTGTTTGTTTTTCGCCAATTTTATTTTTTTCTCGCGCCTGGTAACGATTGCAACGAATCAACGCAATCTGCGCCTCCTTTCTCACTGGCCGCCAGCCCATGTTTTGTCTTCGTGTTAACAATAAATGTAACTTTAATTAAAAATTTATTTAATTTACTTGCAATCTGTTGTTTATTTTACCGTGGAATCTTTCAAATTATTTTTATTTTATTTTTAACCTTTTAAGTCTTTAATATTTGCTTTTTTATATTAGATTATATGAAAATTTTTTTAAATTTTTTTTAATGTTAACTTTTTGTTTACTTGATTTTATTTAATTTATTATGTTGTATAATTGCCAATGACGTCTCGAATTAATGAAAGGCAAAAAATTAAAAAAAAAAGAATATTTTTGTCCCACTTTCGAAAAGTCTCTTCCGTTTCAATTTCGATAATTTCGAGGTTTTTGTACCGATTTTCTTACGAAAATCGAAATAAAAAAATTTCGATTTCGAAGATACTTTCGATTTCGAAAATTTTTTTTTTCGACGCAGCCCTGTAACTGATGCAATCAAATATTAATTGAATTAAATTTTACGCTTATATCTTTGCGAAAATGTAGGAGTCAATTTTGTAACCTTTCTTTTTAATAATGAAAAAAATGGCATAAAAATATAATTAGGTACCTAATTTGACAATAAACGGAATATTTTCATAAAATTAAAAATAATAATGCAAGCCGCAGGATTCGAACCTGCGCCCTCCGAAGAGGACTGCGACCTGAGCGCAGCGCCTTAGACCACTCGGCCAGACTTGCTTGTACCCTTAGGGCAATTAATGCCAGCATTTTCTGCACAACTTTTTATTTGCTAAAAAGTCTCGTGGGCGTGCCGTAAAAATATTCGTGTCGTTGCAACGGCGGCCCGAAATAATAATCATCGGGCAGTTGAAGGAATTGTTGGCCAATTGCAGAACAGAATTGGCCGTAAAACAATGCCTACAATTCTTTTATTTTACATAAAAAGTCTCGTGGGCGTGCCGTACAAATATCCCGTGCCGATGGAATGGACCGGCACCAAATTTATTGTAATTTTTTATTAAATATGCATTCATAGTTTGCTTTTTCAAAGCTAGTGGGTGTGTGTTTAAGAAAATAGTCGTTTCTTTTGTTAGAGACGCTGCTGTTGAAAAATATTTTTAAAAATGTCAAAATAAATTTAGTGATTTACATTTTTGATTTAACTATTTATTTCCAGTGTACGCGCGCCGCAGTGCTTTATCCGATTTATTCAAAGTTTCCAAATTGGAAGCTTACAATGTTTTTGTTTGCCGGACACACATTGCAATCGAATAATTTAGTCACGGCTTTTATACTGCTGAATCGATTGACCGCAACAATCATAATGCCAATAAAACATACGAAATTAGATTTTGTTATAATAATTTAAATATTGGCGTTTATGCATTTAACTCCAGTCATTTTGGCACAGGTCAATTAGGCATCGTATGCCGAGGTGCTAGGTCGTTTCTTAAATTCCGCCTAGTCACTAAATTTCCAACTCGTTTCTCGTTGTTTTAGAATAGCAAACTGCACTTTTCAAAAATGGCGTGCGTGGCTGAATGCACAGAAATTTTATTTAAAATGTTTCAAAATTCGTAAAAAAATCAGCTTTTTTGTTGCACGGAATATTGTGTGCAACAAAATTGTAATAGTTAGACAAAAATGTCCAAAAGCAAAAGCAATACAGAAATTTTAGAAAAACATTATTGTTGCTTTATTATTTAAATAATTTCTACTCGTCTCTTTTGAATCTTAATGGACTTTTTCGAATGGTTCTACTCAGTTCAAATTCCAATCATCTACTTAGCTATTTGTATAACAATTCCGTCAACGGCACTTTATATTGCCGAAATTGTCACTATCATTCGGCACAAAAAAAAGTTCCACAACTCATTCTATGCGCTTTTTGTTATGCGGGCAATTCCGGTAACAAATTCAAATTGATGGGAGTCAGAATTCTGATTTGTTTCAAGAATTAGAATTAGCTCATCATTAAGAATGAGCAGCTTTTCCAAAATTGTTTCAGGATTTGTTGTACGTATTGGACTCTTTCTATGGCTATCGGCTGCCTTCCATAATCGGTGCCGTGCTTTATCCGATTTATTCAAAGTTCCCAAATTGGATGCTCGCAATGTTTTATTTTTTTGCCGGACACACATTGCAAGCGAACAATTTGGTCACGGCATTTATACTGCTGAACCGACTGACCGCAATCATAATGCCAACAAAACATGAAAAGGTAATTTATTTAATGTTGGCGAAAATGCATTTAATTCTAGTCATTTTGGCACCAGTCAATTAGGAATCAGATGCGTGCCAAAATGACTCAGTGCACAAATGACTGGTGCCCGGTTAACCAGATCAAAAATAGAATGTGTCCTTATTTTTAAGTTGTGGCGCAAATTTCTTCCACTTATAACATTTTTTGTTTACTTTGTGCCAACATTGTTGTATTGGCCGGCGTTCAAAATGAATGCAATTATTCTATTGAAAGACCCAAATTCACCCACCGATCGCAGTTTCGTCATTTATGAAGCTAAAGATGTAAAAAAAAATTTATATTGTTTTTTTAATATAATAGCTTATTTGTTAGTATCAATCACATTCAGAATCATTTTTCCAAATTTCAAGCTATTGAAACCGATGTGTTCACACTAGAGCCAGGACTTGAGCTTCGAGCCAGTTCTCGAGTCGAGATTTTTCAAGATCTCGAGACGCGATTCTCGAAAAAGCCGAGATTCTCGGAAAAATCACGGAAAATTTCTTCGTGCGAGATCTCGAGTCAAGATTTTTCGAGATCTCGAGTCGAGATTTTTCGAGATCTCGACCGGGCTCTAGTTTACACTAAACTTTTCATTAAGGAACCGTACTTCTTCAACTATTCCGTTTACATAAATACAGCATCTTCTGTTATTTTTACAATTTCATGCGTTTTGATAAACATTGCCACTTTCTTGGCATGCAAACAACAATTAAAGAGAGTTGGCGCAAACTGGAACAACTTCCATAATATTGAACAAAAACTGCTGTTTTATGCATTGGCAACTTTTTTGGGTCACTTGCTCGTCGCAAGCATGTTTTTGGTAAATGAATGACATTAACAGACAAATTAAAGTTTAAAACAAACATATTAATACCTATTCCTAGCAATAAAAATTTTAAATACAGATGATTCCCATTATTACTAATCTTGATGATCCGAAAACAAAGGAAATTTTGTTCGTCTACAACACATTGGTCATGGACACAGGTGCTAGGAACTACTTAGTTTTTCAATATTAATTCTTAAACCACTAATTTCGAGATTGAAATTTAAACGATTACATTACTTACCTCAGGTACTGTAATGCTTTCCAGCTGGTTACTGTTGTGGGCCAACGGCACACTCCGTCAACAGCTAATCAAAGATTTTGCGATCAATCGCATTAGAAATATTCGTGTCGGTCCAATGGAGGGGCCCCGAAACAATAATCATCGACCAGTTGGAGGAGCTGTTGGACATCAATTACAGAACAGAATTAACAGACAATTGCCAGCAATTTCTTAACTTGACATAAAAAATTACTAAAATTCAATTTTGTTTAACCCTCTATTCCAAATAGATAAATTCCACAGTAAAATGAATATACCCAATGGATACGTTATGAACAGGGCTGTCATTTAGCAAAAAAGCCAGATTTTTGCGCATAGGCCTTGAATAAAAAAACTCAAAAATAGCATTTATTACGAATTTTAGTGCCTATATGTGTCTAAATTTAAATTTAACGAGATGAAGCAATACATTACATTACATTGCCTTTAAATTAAAAAAACCACAACCTTTGGCATGGTTTGCAAGTTAGTTTAGTAAATAAATGTTTGTACATTCGGATCTGCTGGGCAATATTTTGTATTTTGAGAAATTGATTGGATCCGATAAATTTCCTAATTAATATAATAATTTAAGCTCAAAATCATTGTACCCTTTTTTAATTTAGTAGTGGATTAGTCCGTCATTCATTTATTTGTCTTTGTTTTGAAATATTTAATTGTTACCATGCGATCAGCTCGTCGATTTTTTGCGATTTGTGTGTGAATATGTGTCCAAATTTAAATAATAAAAATATTAGTTTTAATGTTGAAAATGTACTCTGCTTGCTTGGTAATTTTGAGTGTAAATAATTTCCCTGTATTACTCTATATAAAATACACCTATATATTTATTGTATATTCTTTCTTTATTTATTTAACCTTATTTAATTGGTATTACATGTTCTTCGCTTTTTATTATTTCCGAATAAAATGTTTTATTATTTGTAATTAGGGGTCGCACCCCGACTTTTGCCACCCTGCATGTTTGGCCATTTTTCGGAGATTTACTGGACCCCGAAACTTCTACCCCCGAAAACCCGAATGAAAGTCATGAAGTTGAACATTATTAGTAATATCGATTTTACTCAATTTTTTAACAAAGTTTTCTATAATTTACTCAAAATCGTGCAAAAAAAACGCTTAAGAAAAAGGCAATAAACTCCAAAAATACACACTTAAAACTTGAATTTTAATTTATTCTTTTTTTTGGCGTTTGATTAACTTTTTGAGAGAAATTGCGTGAAAATTTTGATTTTTTTATAAAATTTTAATTAGTAATTTCAACAATGGGAAATTATCCGGTATCCGGACGGAATTTATTTTTTCACTATATTTTTAATTAAAAAATTGTTTTAAATTTGCAATTTTGGATTTATAATGAGAAATGAGCAATTGCTTATTTCTCTGCACGGCAATCAGTCATCAATAACAATATTGGTCCACATCACTAATGCCATCCAATTTAAAAATTTAAACTTATTTAAAAAACTGACGATGCAGCACTAAATAATCTAAGCTTAAGCTATTTCAAGAGGAAAAATTATAGCATAGTGTTTAAAATTCTTTTTGAAAAAAATTATGAATTTAAAATTATCAAATAATGTGATTTAAACCATTCCGTTTCTCTTTGATCGTAATACATTTTCATTGCATTTCGATGATTTTATGACTTTCTGTTGGCAGTTAGATTTAATGAATACTTTGGTCTTAGTTTTATTTTTGTTTGTGGTTTTATGGATTTACAACTTTTAGTTATTTTGACGTCGTTGGAGCAGTAGCTTGTGAGCGCCAGACTTTCTTAGCATACGAGATATCATTCGCTGATGTTTATATTTAAATTAACATAATTTATAACTGTTATCCCACCCTCCTATTTCGTGCGTGAGGAGAAATGGCTTCTTTATTCAACTCTCACTTTGAGATCACTCAAATTTTGCTGATTATGGTTCGTTATATTTTTAAACAATTGAACTTTTAATAAAAAAAACAATTTTATTTATACTGTTTCTTAAACTTAAAATTCTAATATACTATTTTTGAATATCAAAGATATTTTAAGAATAATCAAAGAATTAATTCATTTAGTATTTATTAATATAATCTTTTATGTTTGATGTTAAAATAACTTTTGGGCGCACATAATTGGGTTAGAAGTGACCCTTTATTTGTCTTAGGGTTTTTACACATTATTTATTTATATGTTTAATGCAAAAATTTCAAGATATCTACTCTACATATTATAACAGTTAGTTAAATTTATATTATAATTTCTTATACATTTTTGCGATTCAAAACTGATTTTAATTATTATTGTTAACTGCTTTTTATTTAGATACATTTAAAGTTCTATTGTTGATTAAGAATTAGTCACATAAAAATACTTCGTAAATTAAAAGCGTATAGTCAGCAAAGAACATCGAGATCCGTTACGAAATTTCCGTTGCTGAACATGTGGTCACTGCCGAACGTTTCGTCGGGCCAACCGACATTGCCTGGAATCTGAACGATACTGGATTTAGACTTTAAATATGACAGTTAGAAAAATATGAAATTATATGTTTTTATATTTTATAGAATTTTGTTTTAGATTTAATATTTAATACCGCAACCTATTTATCGTCTTCACTGTTCCATTATAAACAAAAATCTTTAGATCAATTAATTATTAAATCTTTTTAAAATTAATAAAAGAATTTTATTGTAAAATTTTAGTCGCTTTGGCTTCTCAATTCGTTTTAATTTTGTTCAAAGATCGGATTACATAGCGACTAATTTGGAGGCAGCTGAATTGTTTTTTATTATAAAATCAAACGCCATCCAAACACTATCTTTCTTATATATTTTCTTTTTCAATGAGCTTTGTTTTCTTAATTATTACATTGTCTTTGTTTTATTTTTAGCAAGGTATAATTCATTGTTTATTTTATTAAAATTTTTCAGCGTTTCCATAAAAACTTAATCTTATTTGTTCAAGTTCCCGAGAAAAAAGTGAATAATATTTGTTTTATCATGTTTTTTATTTATTATGATAATTTATTAATTGACTAACCAACAAAAAAAAGTATTACTTTTGGTACCAAAAAAACAATTAAAATTAAAATATTTTAAAAATATTATTTCATATTTATTTTTTTAATTATATTTTATGATTTTGTCAAAATTCTACATGACGTAAAAACGCCCGAGGCAAGTTCCCCAAAGTTTATTTTGCCGGGAAACTTACCCGCGACCAAAAAAAATGGGTGTTAGGAAAATTGGAAGTTTGCATGTTATTAATTCCCTTTTTTAATATTTTTTTACGATTGATTTTTTTTGGAATATAATAATTTTTGTCAAATAGTTGACCCGTCTATTTTATATGTAATAAATATAAGATAAAAGTTTATAGTTTTAAATAGATTAGTAAATTAAAGCTTTAGTATATTAAAAGAATTGCATTTTAAACATGGCATTTGGTTAAATAATGTTGACAAAAATCGCTTTATTATCAGTTGCTTTATATTCCTTGCAATTTGAAAGAACTCACTACATACTAAATGAGTTTGTTACAGACTAAACGATACAAAATAGTATAAAAATTAAGAAAATTTATGTACATGTTTGAATTGATTCTAAAAGACATTAATGGATAACAATAATGTGTGTTATTTTTTAGCTTGAATTTTAAAGAATTAAAATGTATGTATGTACCTTTATAAAGTTTCAAATTCTTAATTGATGAGAATTTTAATTTCTTAAAACTTATTTAGCATTGTTCTTCCGTTCATACACCTTGATAGTTGTTACTCAACTAATTTCATTTGTTTTTAAACTTTATTTCTGAGTCAATGTTTTGCGTTTCATTTGAATTTATAAAGTATAATTTTTGTCTTTATTTATTTTGGATTGAAATTCTATCATACTAAACCTTATTAATTTTTAATAATTTAATATTTTTATGTTTTGTTGCGACACGTTTAACATTCACGAACTTTCACTTGTTCATAATGCGTTTCCTGGCTGCTTATATCCAGACCAAATTCTTTGGTTTCAATTTGCAGTGCTTTATTGTTTTTTTTAAATATTTCCTCTGCTAAATATTCTCTTTTTCAGACCTTTTTTGCTTTTATTAATTTTAATTTTAAATAAAATTTTGTTTAATTTGTTTAAAAAACAAAAAAACTGTAAATACTGATTTTTCCCCATCATAGCGATTTAACATAATGTTCATCTTGGCAAAAACTTATCTTTCATACTAAGAATTTTTGGTCAGTTACTTTTATTTATGCTTTTATTTTAATTTTGCGTCAATTAAATTTTTTTCGTTAAAATAAGTTAGCATTAAGTTTTGATAGGTTATTTATGAATATTTATGTTCGCAACATACTTTTGTTGATGCTTTCTTTTAGGCCCAAATTGGTTTGGTTTTATTAGGTATTTGAATTACATCTTATAAATAATAACAATTTTCAAGTATATCTTATGTTTTAACATTGATTGATTATTTTCTTTTACAATAATATCAATATTTCTTTACGACTTTCATTTGTGAATATATAAATATTATTTAATTATGCGCGGAATAAAAATGAATAAATTCTTTGAAAACCATATATTTTTATTGTGATTACTCGCCATTTTCCATCGCTTTACAACTACTTGAAGATCAGCTTCAGATAAATAAAATTGATTTTATTGAGCATTGCAAACACCTGTAAAAATTTAGCGTATGTACGCAGGACAAAATAGCAAACTTACTTGATCGGGAAGAGTATAGCCATGTTGGACTAGGCTCCACCTTTCCTATTGATTTTTCGATTTTTGGCTTTGACCACTTAGGTTATGGCCATTAAGCATAACTTCAATCCTTTTTTAATTGTTTACATTATTTAAGTAAGTGCTTTAATTGCTTAATAGGTGTATTGTAAATGTTTAAACAATGTCTGGTTATTAATTATTAACAATATTGGTCATAATTTTTTTTGTTATGGTTTATAAATTTTAAATTCTGATAACAAGTTATAAAAGTAATTTTTTTTAACCTTGCTATTTTTGTAATTCTCAATGATTTTGCAAACTAATATCAATGTTTAAAGATAATAATTATAAAGCTAATTTTGCGTTTGAATAATTGATAATTTGTTAAGTGAAGAGGCGGCTTACCGAGCAACGACTTTTCGGGTAGAAGAGGGTTCGGAAGCGACGCTTCCGGCAACGCTAGCCAATATATTTAGTATTTGTTTCGACTTTAGTAAACAATAAACATAAGGAATTATCACTATTTATATTTTTTAATAATTTTTGACAATGCATATTTTATTACAATTGTCTTCATAATTGTTTTTTGGCATAATATTAAACAGTTTTTTTGAACGAGTGTCACCGCATCCTGGGATTCACCATCAAAATCGATAACGTAACTCTTCATACGCCATGTTGAGGCCCAATTATAGGTATATTCACATTTTCGGCACACGATAAGAATAATGCGATTAATAACCTAAAATATTTGTTGCGAAGGAATTTGTTTTTAGCAAAAGATAATATGGCAGCGCAAAATCATTTATGCAAAAAATATTAATTAAATGTTGATTTTGATAAAATTCATACAATAAACATTATAAAGTAATGCTAATTTAACAATTAAAAGCTTATGCTTATATTTAAATTAATAATATAAACATTACTTAAGTATATAATAAAAACCATCTGCATTGAGAATATAACAAAAAGTGCCAACCTTGCGTTAAATACTGTCAAAAAGTTGGTATTTTAAATTATTCAGTTTTGTTTATTATGTTTTAGCAATATTAAATTCCATCCTTTAGTTAATTATTTAAACCTTAACGTTCAATTACTAAATTAAGGCATTTTTTAGTTTTCTAAATAATTATATATTTTGCTAATTAATGCAATTTTATTGGATATACATAGAAACCTTAAATTTCAATATAGCAAAAAATTTTAATAAAGGAGTAACAGAACACCAACGCTACGACTTGAATGCAGGCGTCTCAGCTGCGGTTTTTGGTTTTTTAAATGCCAAAAAATAAAAATGCCTAGGAGAAAAAGTGCAAAATGGGAAAGAACTAAGGGCAATAAAGGAAAATGCCACGGAAAAAAACTTTGAATTAAACATTTACTTAATGCTGACTCGAGGCAAAACGGTAAATAAGTGCTGGCAATCAAGCGGGTTTGAAACCAATACGCCACATCAGACTACCTTGGTAGGAGATTTGCAACCAGAATTTCAAAAATGCGGTGGCATACGATTTTCTTTTTAATACTTGCAATAACGAGTTTAAATTTTTGGCTTTATTTCGGCTTAGCATTGCTTGTATCTAATCTTGATTATCTGCGAGTATTTTGTGAAATTTATTAGTTGATTTCAAGAAATTTTTTAATGCTTTTATTTTGCCAAAATAGTAAGTTATTTCAAGTGGTTCAATGGATCGTCGCTTTTTTTGATATTCTTAATTGAAACATTTTTTCATTTACATCTGAAAAGCTTGGGTAACGACGTCCTTTGACATGTTAGTCAATCTCTGCATGAGTATTTAATTGGTTTTAAAATATTTATTAAATAACATAAATGATCTTGAATATCTTGTTCAACCTGATAGTAACTCTTGCTTTAATTGTATCTTTAATTTTAATATTATTTTGTTATTTTCGTATTTTGATATTGAAATGTTACCATTACAACATGCTTTTTGTTTATTGCTAAAAAATAAAATATTTAATAATAGTTAAGATTTTCAAATTCACTTTAATTACATTGAGGAAAATTGACTGTTTTCTCGTTTTTCACTGCATAGGAAAGAATGCTGATTGGCACTTCATATGTATTTACCGCTGCTCTGCGGATTAATTTGTGAACTATTTTATGATATTCCCGGTCAAATTTCATTGGCAATGTTTTTATTTTAAATAAATTGTCACAGTTTTGTTTTTCAGATATTCAGTATCAATTGAAAGTATTATTATTTAATTTTTTGATTTTTTAGTAATGTATTATTCACCTTCGTACTTAGGCATATTGAGTTAATCTTCGCGTGGGTGTTAATTGATTTAAAATTGATATTGAACTGTCTTGTTGAACCTATAAGTAATTTCCTATTTATTTTTTTTTTAGTGTTTAAATTAAGGTATTCAAAATCATCTATTATGGACATTTATTTCATATTTGGCTTGGGTCGATTCTGATCTTGGGATCACGCAGCGATACGTTTCGGTATTATAGACTTTTCCTATTTATCCATTAACATTTTCGTAAATATACATTTTATTGCATGCTTTTTGTATTTTTCAATAGTAATTAGTTTGTTTTCGTAAATTTGTTTTTTTATTCGTTTGGAACTTTTGGCACCCTTGTTATTTCGCTCATGAGTCAGCTAGGCGAAGCACATCCAACGGATCGTTCGCTACCAGACGCTTCGGCCTCCTAGTTTTTTGGGTTTATTGTATAGATAGAATTAATTTTTGTTTTTCAAAAATAACAAACAATTATATGATGTGTGTTATTTTTTTTTAATTTAAAAATAAAAGTGATTCTTTTTAAAAGGTTTTTATTTTAAAGCAATTGTTTTTTTGAAATTTTCTTGTTTGCATTCAAGATTGTATATAATCAAAAATTTTGTAAATAGTTCTCGTTTCTATTCTATATTTTATTTTAACTTCTAACATTGTATTTTTTTAAATAAAATATTTTTAGTTCATTGTGAAGAAAAATCGCAACCATTATGTAGACAGCACAAAGTATCATCTTTCTGTTTTAGTTTTGAATTTATACTTGTTTTTTTCTTTTTTTTGTGAATTTTTTTAATTCTTTTTATTAAAATAATTTTTTAAAGCAATAATTTTTTTATGTATCTTTTTGGTTACTGTTATTCATAAAATAAATAAAAATTTATTTTCGTTTTAATGGAATGGAATGTTTCATAAGATTTTCCTGCTTGCCTTTTTGAATTATAATTACAAAAAAATTTGTCCTCGCTATTAATCTAACATTTGAATTGTCTATATAGATTTTTTAGTAATTTTTATTAGTGTTTATAAATTTGTTTTAAAAAATAAATTATAATCCTTTTAATCTTTATTAAAACAAAATGTTTGCAATATATTATAATTTTACATCATTTTCTTTTTCTGCCAATGTTTGTTGATTTTCATCGCCCATCCAGCAGCCGACGACTGCAATCAGCCATTCATTTGCATTTACGGTGGTCAAAATAAGATTTAATTGGTCAATACCGGTATGGTAAAAGGAAGCTATATGACACTATCATAGGTCGATAAATCCTTGGCCCATAAAATTTAAATTTGTTTAATTGGTACATTATTAGTATAAAGAATGTTCCATTCCGCCTTTCCTGATTTACTTTCCTTTTTCAATTCTAATTACAAAAAATAACTTTCTTTCGGATTTCTTTGTTGCTTGCGACTTTTACATAATGTAATTTGTTTATTCCTAACTGCTGAGGAGAAGTGATGATTTTTTATTTAAAAAATTGAAATTATGCAATGTTAAACCATGCTTAATTTAAATAATATATATTAATTTTGTCTTCAAAATATTGTCTATTTTAGGTTTGCATTTTTTTAAATAATAGTGACTTTGTTTCCGTGCCTTCAGCATTTATTTTAGCTACTGAATGTTTTTTAAATTTATTACTTTTTTTGAATAGCTCCGTACGCGATAATAATAATAAAGGTCTCAGTTGGGTTAATTTGTTATTTTTAATTTATAAGTACTTTAAACATTTTATTGTTTAAATAAATAATATCATTATCTAATTATATTAAACAAACATCTCCAATTTTTCTTTTATTTATTTTATTCGATGAAAAAGAAAAATCCGCCCGTGCGATATCCGCCTGCTCGGTGTCAGTTGCTTCTTTGGCGGGTTCATTGCAAGAATGTCTCTGTTCTTTTTTATTGTATTAATTAAAAGTAGGGTTGAGCGGTACCGGGACTTTTGGAAAAACCGGGATCGGGACTAAATTTGGTCCCGGTCAAAAAAAACCGGGACTACTGGACAAAAACAAGGAAAAAAATCATTTTGTAAAAACCGGGACTTTTATAGTGGGATTTTAAAGGAATTTTGAAAAACCGGGACCAAAATTTTCGGTACCTTAAAAGGCGTTATATATTTTGTTTATTACTTTCAAAAATTAAATAATATTAAACAAGCAGCCGGATTTATAGACTTCATTTTTTAATCATCCTTTGGTGCGTTGCAACACAGCGTTTTTTCATAAGCCGACTGACCTTTTTTTAAAAAAACATAAATATATTTTAGCTTTTTTTGAATATACCTTAGATTTATTCTTTATCAGAATTTTGTTTTGCTCTTTATCTTTTGGCATTATTAATTTTGCTAATCTTTTCTATTTAATATAATAGGCATAAAACAGCCAACGATTTATTTTTTATATTACCTTTTAACACTTTATTAAAAGTCTACATTTTTTTTATTACTTAGTGTCAATTTAATTTTTGACAAATTAATAAATATTAAGCTTTTGTAACAAATGGAAAATTCACATTTTATTTATTCTAAACCTCATCCATTTACATATGTACTATTTAGTAATTTATCAAAAACTAATAAATATTATACAATTAAATTAAAAATCGGAAACCGTCTAAACGAAAAGAGAGACCACTCGGTTCCCGGTTTTGGTTGTAAAAACAAAGAAATACACCCCTAATGATGGCTTTTATGGTAGTTTGTTAAGAAAATAAAAATTGTCTAAACATTCGCCAAAAAATGGAATTCATTTTTTCACCTTAAAAACATAAATTCAAAATTTTTAAACATTTGAATTTTTTTTGTCGGGACCGCAATTCCCGAGGATTGCCCAATTGAATAAATATTCTTGCATCATTGAAATAAAACTACCAATTCCCATGGTTAAGAGACCTTCTGAAAAGACAGAAAAGACAACAAAATTATTTTTGCTAAATTAGCAATAAGTAACAGTCGAATTAAATTAGTTGTAGATTTTAGATGCCTTGACGGAAGGGTAAAATTACACATTGATTTCATTTTGTGTGCCTTTTTTGGTTAATTTTGGAATGGACGCCAACTTCATAATCGATGTAAAAATGAATGAGTGAGAATGACTGTGTTTGGGCGGAAAAGGTCAGTGCTCCGTACCCAGTGTCCAGTACCAATCGAATTGTTGAAAGATACATAGTGAGAGCAGAGAAAAAGAGAAAAAAAGAAAGGGGTAAGAGAAAGCAAAGAAGTTGAAAGCAGAGAAAGTAATTAATAGTGCTCGGAAACTCATGGAAATCCATTTTTTTTTGTTGCGAACTGGGGATGCCCTGAAATGCACGAAAAACACATTTTTAGCTTGATGTCTGACTCTCTCTTTTTAGCACACTATTTCTTCAAAAAATAAAATTTCAAAAAGTAACTAAGAAACAATTTTTAGATGGGGTGCGTTAATGCCCAAATTACTCGCCGCCTGACTCTCTATTTTTAGCACACTATTTGTTCAAAAAAAATATTAAAAAAGTAAAATAAAATAATTTTTATAATTTTTAGATGGGGTGCGTTGATCCCAAAATACTCTCGTCGCCTGACTCTCTCTTTTTAACACACTATTTCTTCAAAAAATAAAATGTTCAAAAAAGTAACTAAAAAATTATTAATGGGGTGCGTTGATGCCCAAATTACTATCGTCGTCTGACTCTCTATTTTTAGCACACTATTTTTTCAAAAAAGTAACTAAAA
>MEIZ01000427.1:0-11001 GCA_001723225.1 Globodera ellingtonae | reverse complement strand
ACGATTCGGCGCGCACGTTTCGGCGCGCACGATTCGGCGCGGCACGATTCGGCGCCGAAGTTTGAAACGTTATAACTTTGTTCAAAGTCAACCAAACCAAACATTCTTGGTATCATTCGAAAGCATACAATGAGTAGAAGCTTACAAAGGCAAAACTTCAAAGCATATGAGAGAACAAAATATGCAAAATGCATATAATCCGATCCCTAGTGATAAGGGTTCGGGGAAATTTTTTTTGAGATTTAACGAATTTGTTAAGAAAATTAGTCCAATAATTACCAATTTTACAAGGAGTCAGTTCGGGGTCACTCAACCTTGAACAAAGTTTTTAATTTTTTAAATATTGTCCAATCAGACTTGTGAATTGTATAAAAAAAAATTGGGAATTTAAAAACTTTTGGAATTGTTTACACGCCGTAAAGTTCAAAGAAGGTTTAAAAAAACAATAACGCAGCATGGATCTGAACTTTATCACACCACATTCAACTCACCCCACCACTCACCACTACACCACCAGTTTCATCAAAAGAGTCCCATAAAATCCCTTCATTAGGGGGTATTTTTCAAACCGAAAAACCGATAAACCGGCACCCCCGGTTTTCGGTTAGGCCGGTTTTACGACCCCCGGTTTTCGGTTTCGGTTTTGGGCCAAAAAAGCCGGTTTTCGGTTTCGGTTTCGGTTCTAACCGACCGCCAACAACCCTATTAGTCACATAAAAAAAATTTCGATTTACTTTCGATTTCGATTTTCGACGTTTTTTTCCTTTCGATTTTCGATTTCGACTTTTTTTTTACTTTCGACACAGCCCTGATGTAGATCTGATTTTCTTACAATACGACTACAATACCCCCTGGTAAGGGATGTCGACATGCATCGTACAGCCAGGCAGGCTTAACTCCTCCGGTGAAAGTCAGCGTCCTGATCCGTGGTTTTTCAAAAATCCGGGCTCTAGTCGCTTTAGATACAATTTGTTCGGGTCTGAGTCAACCGTATAATATAGGTATGTTGCCAATTTAATCTTTCGAATTTAAAACAAAATTAAACAAGACGTTTAAACCAACCTCGTCCATTTCAAGGGTAGCGGAAAAATTCGCAGTCTAAAAAAACATCACACATTGAATCATTAGAAACAATATCGACCAAATTTTGGCAATCATCAATAGGTGAGCGGGAATGGGGTTGTGGTGTCCAGCTTTGAGGAGCATTGGGGGCAAATTGCTTTGCTTCTTTCTTCGCTGTGGCCATTCCAACAATGCTTCTCCACCAATCGATAAAGCCTTGATTAAGGGGGGGGGGGAGTTTGCGTAAATGAATGGAGAGAAGGGAATTTCCTATTATTCGATGTGAATTCCTTTCAGATGAGTATTCTATACCAGGGTTGCCGCGGGTTACCCGAAACCCGAGAGCCGAATCCCGGTCTTTTTCTCAACCCGAAATCCAACCCGAGGTTTTGGGTCGGATTTCTGGTCGAAATCCAGGTTTTGAGGGGAGGGGGAGTCGGTGGTGCCGATAGGCGCCGCCGAGAAAATTTTGTATTTTTGACTTAATTTGTTAAGAAAATTGGTCTAAAAACTTTTGCCCACTTTTTCGTTAAGGCGAGGGGCTGAATATTTATTAAGTAAAGAATTGTCGCGTCGATGAAATGTCATCCTCCGATTTTACATACTTTTTGATTTTTGGTTAAAAATTTAACCCGAAACCCGATGAGACAAACCCCGGTTTTTTCTCGACCCGAGATTTTCGAAATTTTTAAATAAAATGCGCGCTAAAAAATGTTCGAAAATTCAAATTCAAAAAAAGTACCGTTTTTAAAGGCTGAAAATCTCTCACAAATTGAGTCAACAATTCAAAAATTTCTCGGCGGCGCCTATTGGCACCGCCAACCTCTACCTCCTAGTAAAGCAGAATTCGCGCAAAAATTAGATTTTTTTTAATTCAAAAATCGGCAAATTTTCGAAATTTTACACAATTTCATCCAAAAAAAACGTAAAAATTATACAAACATGAAGAGAAATACCTTTACTAGTTTTGCCATTAAATTTTTTACTGATTTTTTAAAAATTTTTGGCCGCTTTTACAAATTTTTGAAATTTGAAACCGGAACCAGTTCCGCGAAAATCTGCAACCGCTTCGGAACCGGATCCGCCAGAAAAATGGAACTGGGACATCACTGAGCATAGCATTGATCGCTCCTATCTTTTACCTCCAGGCTTATAAAATGAGCCAAAATCTCAGATGGTGGTAGTATCTAGATTCTCGACTTTTTCCTTGCATCGAAAACTGCTGCTTTGAAAGAAATCGAATGAAAAAAACGTCGAAAATCGAAATTTCGATACAGCCCTAGTCGTATTCGTGTCCAATATACCCTGGCAACATGTCGCGAAGGGTCGCCGTCATCGCAAATTTACGTCATGGTTAGTGGGTCCCGGTCAACGAAAACACAATGCGCGGCCTTTCAAAGGAGATTTTGTGCGCGGTTTTGCTCCTTATCATCAAATAAATATTATGATGAAATTTTATGTTTTTGAACATAGAAACAGAAGCAAAATATTACTGCATATTTGTTGCTTTGATTACCTATTAAAATTTCTGAATTTCATTTCCGGTCCGCAATCCTGCACTTTTTGGGCTTTGCAGAATTAATCCTGCAGGGTCCGGTCCTGCAAAAAATCCTACAACAGGATCAGCAAAATTATTGTTTTCGCGCGCCAAATTGAATTTCCAGAAGAATATTGCAGAATTTTCAGAAAAAACATATGTATATTATTGGATATTTTAACAAAATTTAAATAAAGTTTTTAGAAATTGAAAAATTTATAATTTTACGTTCTCCTCAAAGGGATTTTATTGTTATGACGATTTTCAAATTTTTTTAAAGCAAAAATATGGTAAATATGGATCAAATCGCCCCGAGGCAAAACGGAACAAATTATGGTAAATATGGATCATATGGCCCAGAGGCAAAACGGAACAATTAAATATCATTCGACTCCTCTCGATCTGCAATGTAAGAATCCGAAAAAATTTTAGTTGGGCAACCATTCCCTGAAGAGTTACAGACCCGGGACTGAAGTGTCTTTTGACTGGGGACTCAGTTGACCAGTGATTAAAAAATGGGAAAAATCACTCATATTGGCTTTCAAAATTAGGAATTAGTTGATATTATTTTGATTCCAAAACAAGGTGTCTGTAGTTAACAAATCTCTACCATCAATGCAGGAATAAGTTTGACAGCCTGTGAAAGTTGTTAATCATCACAATCATGGTCATATCTTGGGTGTCTTGAACGAAAGGTATAAAAACATCGTCAAAAATGCTTTTCTCATATTAGCAAATGCTCAGGAAAATAATCAACAGGAAAAAGTTTGAGGCGGCCATAACAACAGATTTTTTAGTTATAATTAATGATCTAAATAAATAATAAATAAATCGGGCACAAGAACAAAAACAAAATGTGCAAATAAGAAAAATTTGGTTGCACGGACGGTCGGTTTGTAATAATTTCTTTTGTCTGAACTTGTTTGCCGTACAGGAATGTTGACTCATTAGTTTATTGTAAAAAAATTTAAATACTTTTTTAAAAAGAAGTATTGAATTTGGTCGAATAAGCCAGTTTAACGCCTAAGCTTATTTATTTGTTCACTACAAAATTAAAAGCACGTCCGAAAGCTGAAGGTGCGATTTAAGATTGAATAAGATTTGCACTTGTGTTGAGAAACAAAAGCAATATCTATTTATGCACATCGAAAACCAATGGATTAACACAAAAAATCCAACGCTTTCCCAGAGGTGCTATGTGTGTATGAATAATCCAAATGACCCATCCTCCAATGAACAGCTTTTACAAATTTTTCCGGAAACTCTAATTTTAATAAATAAAATGCTGATGACAGTCTCCATACTCTGCCCCCTTCATTCGCTTTTCCAGGGCTAAAAGTGATGCCATTTGGCATATAACGATGCTGTAGTGAGGGAGCCAAGCCAACCAAATGTGTGAATTTTTATTGCATTGGTCACTCAAATAGATATTGGAAAATTTGTCAAGAATTACTCTGTATAATTTCTCAAAATTAATTGAATATAAATAGTCGAAATTGGCCAAAAAAATCCTCGTAAACCAAAACCATGCAAAAAGTCTAACTTTTTTGTAAAACACATCTTTTAGCAAATTAAGCACCTTGAGGACAGCACAGTAGCCAAATGGACTTTTGAAGAATTTTTGTTTAAATTTAAATAATCTTTAGACAGATGGCCAAATTTGTTAATTTTCAAGAATTGCGAACGGCAGCGCCGAAACGTCCTCGGCGAACGGTAGCGCCGAAAGAGCGGCGCTAGTGGCGGGACGGTAATGAATCCCGCCGCCTAATTTTCTCCAAGTTACAAGGATTGGCCAACTTTAACCAGAGATTTGAATTTTTTTTAAATGCATTTTTCTTAAAAATTTCCCAGAAGAAATTATCACATTTTTGTGTCGTGTGCCTTAAAGGACTGTGTAACAAAAACAAACATAACCTTAAAACAACATTTGTTGAGGCGAATGGCGTGTGCCGTGGACATCCATTTTGTAGTAGTAATTTTAACAAATTAAAATATCTTTTAAAGCTCCAATTAAATTTAGTTACGATGGTACTTTTGGTTCTTGTGATCATTTAAATGAGAAGAAAGAGCAGATTATTGTTGCGAAAAAGAAGCGTTGTATTTGCAACATTTGTCATACAATAAATATAGTATTACCCATGTAGGACTCTTCTGGCCCTTTTTGTAATGTATTTCCGAACATTTCGCCAAAGGTCAAAATATCCCATTTGATATTCATTTCTTTTGGACTTTGCCTCTTATCATAATTTCAATATCGTCAGTTATCGTTGTTCGCAATATTCCGTGCTTTCATATTTTGTTTGTCTTCATATTGAATATTTATTTCGTTATCGATATTGATTATATTTGGGATCGTCTTCAAGTTTGAATATTTGTGGACTTTTTATCCCTTTCCTTATATTGTTTTTATTTTGGGCTTTTGGGAAATAAAGGATCTACCAAGGTTTATTTCAATATTAGCAACGTGGTGACTAAATTTTTTTTTCTTGAAAATGATTCAAGGCAGTTTCAGTTCCAATCTTTTTCAAACTGAAAATTGGTGTCCAAACCGGATTCGCAGAGGCGACGAAAGCTATCAGAGTCTTCCCGTGGCTCTGCAAGTCGAAAATTCCAATTTTGTGAGAAAGGAAAATTTGGTTAGGGGTGCCCACCAGCTACCGCATCAGATTTTCGTGGGCCAAAATCAAAATTCGGGTTGTTACGGGTCTGCCCAAAACCAAAGTGGGTTACACTACGTTTTGCCTCCGGTACATTTTCCTCCCCAGCAAAAATAGTACGTTTTGCCACCCCAACAAAAATGGTACGTTTTGCCTCCGATCGTTTTGCCTCCGGTACGTTTTGCCAAATTCGGGTCCGGGGTTCGAAACTGGGTAAAATAAATGTCAGGATAGTGATCAGCGACCCCGAAAACCCCCTTGAAACATGTTTTATATGACTTTTAAAAAATTTTGTATTTTTTCTAAAAGGGGGGGGGACAAACTGGAGTTATTACCTTCATTCTGCTTAGGTTAAAAAGCTTCACCTGACGCATTACAATTAATAAGGCTGCAAAAATCTGCACATGCATATTTTTTTCCTGAACTGGGAACGGTCTAAACGCACGAAAAGCGTGTTTTCAGCTTGGTTTGAAGCGTTTAGAACGCATTTCCATGTGCATATCTTGCATATTTTTGCATATTTCACGATTTATATGCATATTTCACGATTTATGTGCATATTTGGGCATATTTCACGATTTATGTGCATATTTGGGCATATTTCACGATTTATGTGCATATTTGCATATTTGGGCATATTTCACGATTTATGTGCATATTTGCATATTTGGGCATATTCACGATTTATGTGCATATTTGCATATTTATATTTCACGATTTATGTGCATATTTGGGCATATTTCACGTTTATGTGCATATTTGCATATTTGGGCATATTTCACTATTTTGAAAAATTGAAGAATACTTGTACATCAGGGATGGTCGGAATTCCGATTTCCGAAATTTTTTGAGACCCCGGAATTCCGAGTTCCGAAAAATTTTAAGGCCTCGGAATTCCGATTTCCGAAATTTTTTGAGGTCGTCGGCTCCCATCCCTGTTGTACATCACCAAATCCCACAAATTATATATCAATCGACTCCTCTCTAAGCCTAACGCGCGAATCTGAAAGAATTTTTTGGCGGAAACCACTTTGAAGCAAGTTAAGGGCCCGGGACTGAAGTGTCTTTTTGACTGGAGACTCGGTTGACCATTGATTAAAAATGGGCAAAATCACTTATATTATAGGGCCCGGATTTATATGTGCTAAAAACCCCAAAATATGTATGTTTTTATGTGCTAAAAATCCCAAAAAATGCCAAAATATGTGCTAAAATATGTGACAAAAATGGCCAAAATCTAGTCAGTTTATGCATAAAAACCTTCAAATTCATCTATCTTTATTAATTTTGCTCCTACAGTTGTAAATATACTATTTTTCACTTGTTTTAAAAATTTTATAAAAAATAGCAAAAGTAAAAAATTTTAGGGAAAATGTCGATCTTTGTGGGTGGATTTTTGGTCCAAGAAAAAGTCATTTTTTAGGGGTGCATTTTTGAAATTTTTTAAAAAGTCGATCCTTAGGGGTGTATTTTTCGTTTTTATTTCAATTTTGTTATGGAATTTTTGAAAAATGGCAAAATATGTGCTAAAACCCCACCTACTGTAATAAGAATCACTTACATAGACGGGATTAGAACCACAAGACAAAACACATACCGCCCACACCACTCACCACTACCTCACCACCTCAGATTTTTATTAAGAAATTTTGGGGAAAAGTGCCTGAGCCAAAATATTGATTTATATTGACTAAAAAGTCGCAATACGTTTTTTGTCCTTATGGACGAAATGTCGTATTTTCGCTTAATGGACGAATGTCGCCTGGACGAACTGTCGCTAGACGAAATGTCGTTTTTTGTCTGTCCTTATGGACGAAATGTCGTATTTTCGCTTAATTGACGAAATGTCGCCGCCTGGACGAACTGTCGCTGGACGAGATGTTTTTTGTCCTTATGGACGAAATGTCCTATTTTCGCTTAATGACGAAATGTCGCCGCCTGGACGAAATGTCGCCTGAACGAAATGTCGGTCCACCATTTTTGCACTTTGTGTGTTCATAACTAGAGACCGGACCGATATGCTCCAAAATTCGCCAAATATGCGCATATATAAGCTCCAAAAAAGGCCAAAATATGCCAAAAATGCCGAAATATGCATCAAAATATGCCGAAATATGCACCGAAATATGGCACTTTTGGTGCACTAATTTGCGTAATACTTAATTTTTTCTTCTTTTAACGTATAATTAAGTAGTTTTAAAGCTTTTTCGCGTATTATTTTATCATTTTTGGATAGTTGAAAAAGATCGAAAAATGGACGGTGGTTTTAACTGTCAGGCCAATTCATCGCCAGATGGCCATCTCCGCGCCAGCCACTCGAGCGCTGAGCCATTTCAGCGCCGCGATTTTTCCCCTTATTTTTATGAAAATGTTCAATTCTTCAAGCATTTTTTTCGAAAATGACTAAAACTTATCGTTAAAAATATGAATTATTTTTCAAAAACAGCCAGAAATCCATGATTTTGGGTTCATTTTTACAAATTTTTGAACAAAAATGCCAAAATATGCTCGAAATATGCAAAATATGCCAAAATATGCAAAAAATATGCACGAACCCCCAAAATATGAAAAATATGCAATTTTAAACTTGACCAAAAAAGCTATTTTTAAGCCGTATTCTTCAAAGCATATGAGAAAACAAAAATATGCAAAATGCATATAATCCGGTCTCTATTCATAACCGTCGATTATCCAGAAAATTCCGAGCACAAAAGTCACCACAGATGGAATCGTTTCTTCCTTTGCCGGCTCATAACTAGGGCTGGCATTTATATGAACCAGGGCTGCTACTTTTAGGCACAAAAAATTGCAAAATAGGCGCCTAAATAGGCACAAAAAAGTTCTAAAATAGGCATGAAATAGGCACAAAAATCCTCAAATAGGCACAAAAATAGGCAAATAAAATTTTTTACAGAAGGGTTTTTTAACAAAAAGGAAAAGCGATCATTTCCTTCTCGCAGTTACAAATCATAAATGTTTCGATATTTTCCGGCGTAAAGCGCACCCGATTGTCTTATTATTAGGGTGGCGATTTATATGGATAAAAAATCTCGAAATATGGCCATAAAATATGGATGAAAAATCGTAAAATATGGACAAAAATTGCAAAATATGGACGAAATATGGACAAAATATGGAGAAATTTTTTTTCAAATATAGCAAAAAATGGGCAAAATTTCCTAATTGAAGTAATAAAAGAAATAAAAATTTTTATATGCAAATTAAAGGCATTTCAGAGAAAATTTTTGAAAATAAGCAGAATTTTAAAAATTTTCATTTTTTGGTGGCTGAATTTTTAGTCGCGAAAAAGTCAATTTTTAGGGGTGTATTTTTTGAAAATTTTGAAAAAGTCGATCCTTAGGGGTGTATTTTTCGTTTTTATTGCATTTTTGTTAAAATTTTTTTGAAAAATGGCGAAATATGGAAAAAATATGGAATATGGATAAAAATCGCGAAATATGGAAAATATGGATTATAAAATGGGCTCTAGAAGCTCCAACCAAAGTTAAAAATACTATTTATGGCATTTAGAAGCCGTTTCAAGTGCGCAAAAAAAATATGGATTTCCATATAAATCGCCACCCTACTTATTATGTCCAAAAAAAACATTGAAAATGTGAATGTTAAAATAGCGCGATTTTCACTAACTTTCAACGAGTGTGAGATGGCATGATTGCAATTTTTCAATCGCTTCAGGTATGCCTTTATTTTTGGCATTTTTTGCAAAATATCTCAAAATCCTGAAAAAAGTCACCAAAAATGCCGAAATAGGAACGAAATAGGCACAAAAATGTCGAAATAGGCACAAATAGGTATTAGGCACAAAAACCTCAAAATAGGCATAAATAGGCATTATAAAGTCCACTCTAGAAGCTCCAAATAAAACTAAAAACATGTTTTTCGTGCTTAACTCACTGTGCCAAGTTCGCAGAAAAAATAGGCATTTGCCTAAAAGTAGCAGCCCTGATATGAACAATGCGGTAAATATGGATCTGAGGGCCCAGACTCAAAATCGAACAAATTATATACCAATCGACTCCTCTCGGTCTGCAATGTAAGAATCCGAAAAAAAATTTTGCGGCAACCATTCCCTGAAGAGTTACAGACCCGGGACTGAAGTGTCTTTTGACTGGGGACTCAGTTGTCCACTAACCAAAAAATAGGTAAAATCCTCATATTGGCATCAAAAATTAGGAATTAGTTGATAGAAAATAAAAATTAAGAATTAAAAGCGGTTTTTAAACCGGTTTAAATTTTTGAAAATTAAGGAAAAACAAGAAAATTAAGGAAAAGCAACTTTTAAGTAAAGAAAGCCGTATATAATAATGAAAGGCCGTGTAACGGCCCGCCAACAGCGAGCATGCGATGACGGAGCAAGTAGTGGGGCGAGACGGAGGGCGGAGGAAGAAGTCTGACGAGCGCCACTGGGGGGCGAGCGCGCGGGGACCCGCGGAGCGGGCGCGCGCGAGACCCCTCCCAGCCGGGTCACGCGCGCACTTCTTCCGGAGCCCGGAGTCTCGCCCCACCTACTGGCCGCCGTAGTCGAATGTGCGGTACTTTGGCTGCTATTTTCCACCTTACTGTCTAACTTTCCCCCCTATCGGGCTTTGGTTTACTTAAAAAGTCGTCCTTAATTTTTCGTTTTTCCTTAATTTTCAAGTTTTTAAACCGGTTCCAAAAACGGTTTTAAATTCTCAATTTTGATTTTCTATCAACTATTCCTAATTTTGAAAGCCAATATGAGTGATTTTGCCCATTTTTTAATCAGTGGACAACTGAGTCCCCAGTCAAAAGACACTTCAGTCCCGGGTCTGTAACTCTTCAGGGAATGGTTGCCGCAAAATTTTTTTTTCGGATTCTTACATTACAGACCGAGAGGAGTCGATTGATATATAATTTGCTCCGTTTTGCCTCTGGGCCATATGATCCATATTTTCCGCCAATTCGTTTTTTGTGTGTTATAAGTAGGGCTGCGATTTATATGGATAAAAAATCTCGAAATATGGCCATAAAATATGGATCAAAAATTGAAAAATCCTTATATAAAAAGAAGACGTGTTTGTTTGTTTGTTTGTTTGTCCTGACGTGGTTGGGGATTTGAATTAGCGGGGAATTTTCGCGTAAAAATAAATGTTTGAATTTCAGTACTAAAAAAGTGAAGAAGGGTAGACGAAAGATTTCAAAGAAACAGTGTGGCAAGTGAAGAGACTTTTTGCCGGAGAAAGAGAGGATGAGAAGATGTGGGCAGAGATTGGGAATTGGTAAAGAAAAAATAAGTGATCGAGTCAGTCGAGTCCGTGGTGTAGTGGTTAAGTGCGTTCACTTGCACTGGTGGGTTCAATTCCGGAATGTCAAAAAAGTTTTTTCAATTTTTATTCAATACTTTTTTTATTAAAAAAATAAAAATGTTTAACGGCAAATAATTTATTAAAAAAACTTTAAACAAAGCGAAAAGGTGAAAATGCCAATGGGAAAAGCCAAAAGCGGGAAAAATGCCATGGCGGAAAAGTGCCAGAAGGGAAAATCACGAGGGAAAAGTGCCATAAGATAAAAATCAAAAGAAAAAAGTGCCAAAAGGTGAAAAAGCCAAGGAGGAAAAGCCAAAAGCGGAAAAATGCCATGGGGCCAAAGAGGAAATAATGCCATGGGGAAAAGCCAAAGCGGGAATAATGCCATGGGGGGAAAGCCAAAGCGGGAAAAATGCCATGGGGGAAAAGTGCCATAAGATAAAAATCAAAAGAGAAA
>MEIZ01000426.1:3233-21192 GCA_001723225.1 Globodera ellingtonae | reverse complement strand
AAACATAATTTATTAAACAAATTATTTGTAGAATGTTCAATTTCATAATTAAATTTATGCTAAACAAAACATTCTCTTATTATTATTATTATGACTATTATATTTATACATTATTAGAAAATTGCTTAACTTAAAAACAAAATAAATAAAACGTTGCAAATATTTTTCATGTGAAGAATAATACTTCCGTCATCTGATGAAATAGCCAATAAAAATCAATTAAACGCGAAAAATTTAGAAAACCGGCCTAACGAAAACCGGGACCCGCGGTTTAAAACCGACCGTGAACACCTTATTAAGTATGTTCATCACTGTGAAAAATGTACCCTTAAAATGAATAATTTTTACAAACTAAAAATGCAGAGAAAAACTATTAAAGATTGACAAATTTGAAGGTTTTTATGGATACATTGACTTGGATTTGGTCGGTTACAGACCATTTTATAGTCCATATTTTGGCACTTTGAAGGGTTTTAGTCAATATTTTGAGGTCAATATTTCACGTTTTTTGCTTTAGTTTTTCCATTTTTTCTTGTTTTGAATGCAATTTTATGCTTAGTCCAATACAAAAATTTAATTGCAATTGTCATGAAAACATTTTCGATCACAACTTTGAATTCAATTACATTTACATGTTGAGAGCGGAAAATTTTGTTGAAATCGAAAAATGAATAAAAGCCATTTTGAAAAGGTGAATAAAAGCCAAAAACGACGATTGGCATTAATTTGGTCGTTACAAAATTTCAAAATCGAACTACTGTAGAACAAATTAAAGGTCGGACTTTTTTCGGTGTGCAATAAGTACTTTTGAAAATGTAACAGTGTCTTTGATATCATTCTGAAGCTTTCCGTTTGTGAAGCTTTGATCAAGCATAAGCTAACCAATTCGTCTTTTCATAAAAAAGCTATAGCTTAAAAAAGTCTTGAATTTCTTCACAAAATCCTTATATTTTTAAAGGTTTTTAATTTCTTCCTATAAATTGAGCTTTCCATTTACATATAGTGCTTTTTGAGATTTTCAACAAATCAGCAATGTCACAGTCACTCATTTTCGGATTCTTTTCTTTTATTTTGGCATATTTCTTCAAAATTCCAATTTTTGTTGCATCGGAAATTTTTTTGCTCACAGAAAGGCCTTGCGCTTCCATACGCAAATTGTTGCTCTACAAACGCCCAATTTTTTTTTGCAATTTTCTCATCGAGTTCATGTTTTGAACTGTTTTTAAGTTTTGCTTTCTGACATTTGCTCTAAAATTTCGCGTTTTTCAAACTCAGAAAACTTTGATTTTGTTTTTTTTCTAAAATCAAATTTTTTGATCCATTTATAAATTGTTATGCGATTTACTCCCAAACTATTGGATATTTTTGACTCAATTTGAGCCCATTCTTTTGCGTTTCCCTTTTGCCTATAACCGTTTTTTATTTCACGGAATTTTTTAATAATTTCACGTTTTTGCTGATCAGAATCAATTATTTCACATTCATTGGACTCATTTTGCTGTTCATCAACACTCTCATATTGATCAGTTGAGTTATTTTGATCAGACACATGTTTAGCTTCTTTTGAACTTTCTTGTTCAAGTTCATCCGTTAATGGCACTGAATTGTTTTCATCTTCCGACTAATATTCAGCATAAATTTCATCAAATTTCTGTTTCAATATTTCATCAATATTTTTCTGATCAGAAGTGTTTGGAGCTTGTCCGTCTTGATCTTCTTCTTTAACATGACGACGGTTACTTTCATCATCCCATCCGTTCCAAATATTTCATCAAATGATTTGTAAAGTTTTGATTCTTTGCCGCGTTCGCCCACAGAATAAGCATTTTTGATCAAATTCGTTGCAAATAATGAAATAATAATTGATAGCCAAAATTTCATGTTTATTGTCTAAAATTTATTAAATAAAATAATAAGAAATCTTTTGGCAATAGAATTAATTTTTACCCAAAGAAGCCATCACATTTCGATCCAATATCATTACCTTATTCTATTGAATAATTCTTTAATATTTTTTTAAATTTAATAATTATTTCCGCGTTGAGTTATAGTGTGAGAATAAAGAAAAGAATTAAATGCATGCCCGTGTGAAGAAGGCTCACTATTTTCTCTCCATTATCAATAATATTTTTGTTGAATGTTTATTTTTGCGCTCATCAGCGATAGTTACAGTACTTCGAACAGAAAAGAACCGGGCAAACAAGGTACCGTAACACTGACCAATCCGCTTTGTGCTTTAATGAGTTTTCTGGGTCATTTTGGCTTCAATTTTCCATTCATTTATGGAATATTTTCTCTTCTTTGTATATTCTTCTTTCATTTTACGGAAATATTTTTCCGAAAATTTTTTATTTGATTATAAAATTCCAAAAACATGTGAAAAATCAATTGTGCGAGGGAAACTGTAAAAGTGACAAATTTTAATGGTTTTACGTATATTAATTATTTTGGCATTTTGGGGTTTTGAATAAACAATTCATTTCCCAGGAACATTTTCAACAATCTTTAATTCCGGTCCGCGCTTCGGAATTTGTCGAATTTTCGAGGGGAGCCAAAGGTGCCTTTCTTCAAGGGAATTTTTTTCCATGAAAAAATTAAAAATATGGTGTTTTTTTGAACTTAAAAGATGGAAAAAACTTTAACGCTCTGCATTTTATATTCATTTTCAGTTTATTCCATATTTTGAACAAAAAAGATTTTTTGAGGGGAATAATTTTTAATGTTAAAATTTGCTTTTTTGTTTGTCTTATGATATTATTAAACCAAATGTGTTGAGCACTCGCTTTATTATTCATTTTTTCAGCATTTATGATTATGACACATTCTTTTACATAAAAAAATTATAAAGAAAATCGATCTTTGCTTTTTTGGCTTCAACCCCCGCCATTTTCCAACTGTTTAAATACCGCTTCGAACATGGAATTGTATCACAACGATTAAAATTCCGAAATTATTTTTAAAACGCAAAGCGATGACATTGGCACTACCAACACTGCTCTTATTCACCGTTGTCGGCATTGTATTCATTCAATTGTTTATGGTGGGTAAGAGATTTTTTGCCAAAGCTAGATGAAAGACGACAAAACAAAAAACAATTTTCTTTAATTGGCTGACCCATCTCATCCATCACCAACCCAAATCACTTCCAATTTGAGAAAAGTTTGACCTGAAAAGCCCGTCAAAATGGTTTTTGACAAACTTCTCTCAAACTTAACATATCGATTTGAATTAATGTTTATTATCATCGGCACGTTCAGAGATGATATTAAATTAAATTAAAACTCATTTTCTGATCCTCAATTTTGTAGGGCTTATAATTGTTCTCTACAAATGGAACTCGACCAAATAACTCAACTCAAAGTTTATTCTGATCAGCAAAAACTTGAAATTTTGAAACAATTTGATGAYATAAAAAGCAAATGTAAAAAGGCAAAAATAAAAACATTTTAATGCATGAACTCGATAAGAAAATAGCTAAAAAATTGGGCGTTTCTACCAGCACAATTATTGTATGGAAGCGCGAATTTAGCCTTTCTGTTAACAAAAAAATTTCTGATGCAACAAAAATTGGAATTTTGAAGAAATATGCCAAAATAAAAGAGGAAAATCCGAAAATGACAGATGCCGTTATTGCTGAAATGTTAAAGATTTCAACAGGAAGCCTAACTAATTGGAAAAAACAATTTAGAGAAGAAATTAAGAAACTTTGAAATATGCGCACTTTGTAGGCGCTCTTGATGTTTTTGTGATATCCATTCTTTGATTTACCTTCCGAATTTTTTTAAGACAAAATTGCTTAATCCGAAAATGAGAAATGCTGATATGTTAAAGATTTCAACAGGAAACCTAAGTAATTGGAAAGCTCAATTTAGAGAAGAAATTAAGAACTTTTGAAAATATACGGACTTTGTAAGCCCTTGACTCAACGCGTAGATGTTATTATTTGTGAAAAAATTAAAAATGTTAAATCTGTAAAATATGGAGCCCAAAAACTGCCAAAATACTGATTAAAAATGTACTAAAACTGAGAAAAGCTGTAAAATTATGCGTGAAAAGACAAAAAAAATTTTTTTGCAAAATATCGATCTCTGGGGTGCGTTTTTGGTTAAATTTTTTCGAACTAATGCTTTGAAAATTAGGTAAAAAATGTGTTTCTGCCTCCATGTGCTTCTTCAGCAGATTAGGGTCCTGTCTCTACCAATTCAGAACCCCGGACCAGAATTCGAACATTTGGTCGAAAATTAAATTTTTCCAAAAATCAAGTTAGGCGGCTACGCGCCCGAAGCCCACCACGATTGCCGATTCTGTCCAGTACTGAAGCTAGGCCTAGCTTAGGCCTAAGCCAACCTGGCTTGGGGTTTGTAGGCTTAGGCCTAAGCATAGCTTAAGCCTAGCGTTCGAATTTGGTTCGAGCTTTGAAATCGGCAGCAATGGATGTTAGAATTGTTGTCTACGCCCCTAATTTGTAAATGCGATAAAAACACTTTTTCCTCGTACTTTTAATAATCACTGACGCATTTTCCACTGACGCATTTTCCGGTCATCCTTTGAGTCCAATTTTCCAAAAATTCAAAGTCATGCCAATTCAGTCCCTAGAGTATAAATTAAACCAGGGTTGCTCCCCAAACTCCGACATTTTGGTTGGGGGGTTTTGCCGCCGATCACGACTTTTGAATTTTTGGGCGTTTTAGTGGAAAAAACACCGACCCCGACTTTTTTTGTCGTGGGTTTTACCCCGACCCCTGACTTTTCCCGCCCCCAGGGGCCGAGGAGCAACACTAATTAAATCAATTGAGTTACATAAAATATTCTAGCTTGTCCGAACAATTGAGCTTTTAAAAGATTTCTGCTGGATCCGCAACTCCATCTGTTTGGTGTTCGATGTTCCTTCTGTTCCTATCCCACAACTCTTTCCTTTCCCATCCTCTAAATCCATCAACCAATCCCAATCCTCATTCTGGCACTGCCAAACTGTGCCCAACACCAATTGTGTAAAGCCCTTCTGCTCGTCCCCTGCCCAAATGTCACTATTTAGGCTTTGCTGAAAAACATCACTTGACCCTTTTCACTTCCCATTCCTTCTCACAATTCCCCAAACGATCCAATTTACTTTGCTTTTATTTAATAAACTCTTCACCAAGTTTCCTCACCAAGTTACCAGACTATAACCTGGGGCTAAAACAAGTGTAGTGTACCGGACATAACACTTTTTGGTGCCACGACCCGGGACCCTTTTTTATTAAAAAGGGAGTGACGGTTTAGTGTCGAACGGACACAAATTTGAGCTGGTCAAACCTGTGTGCTTCCAGCCGGGCTGTTGTGCCAAAGCAAAATCGAACGGCTGGTCTAAGTGTGTTCTTTCCAGCACCGACACTCTTTGCTTTTGAGAATTATTTTGATCCCATATAAGCTAATTCAATTTTTTTATTTTCATGAACTTTTTGACATTTTTGTCCATTAATGCAATCATTTTGATCAGTTAAATCAGCTTCATTTTCTTCAATAAATTAATTGTCGTCTTCCGACCAATTTTCATCATAAATTTCATCAAATTTCTGTTTCAATATTTCAGCCTCAATATTTTTCTGATCAGAAGTGATTGGAGCTTGTACGTCTTGATCTTCTTCTTTAACATGACGACAGTTCAATTTGGCCTTTTTTGGAAAAATTCTCGTAAGCAATGCAAAAAGATACGAATTTGAGACCGACATTTTGAAAAATCCTGGATCTGGATTTGACGAAGGCCTGGATCTGGACAAAATTCCGAAAAAAATCCAGCTCAGTCACGAATACGAACATTTTTACTTTCTTATCAAGAACCCTAAATTAAAATGTGAAATCTTCCCCTTCTAAAAGTCCAATCATTCTTAGTTGTGTAAATTTTGCTCAAATTCCTAAATACAAAACAGTAAAAATCCAAAAGTTTCTTCGTGGTGGGCCCGTTGTACTGTTGGTTGAAACGTGGTCTTTAGTTCCAATTTCTGCCAAGGCAATGAATTGTCGATTAACAATTTTCTTAATTTATGCAACATTTTTGACCAAAGATGCTGAATCTGTGGGCCAAAGCGGAGAAAGACCAAAGCTGAATAAAACATTTGATGAAATATATGGAAAAGGTTGGGACAAGGAGGTGCCGGAATTTACAGAAACCAAAGAATGGCATAAAATGGAAACACAGACAACAGAAGTTGAGAATAAATCAACTGATCAGCCCAATCCAANGGAGGTGCCGGAATTTACAGAAACCAAAGAATGGCATAAAATGGAAACACAGACAACAGAAGTTGAGAATAAATCAACTGATCAGCCCAATCCAAATGAACAAAGCTTTTCTGATCATTATGAACGTTTTGTCAATAGAAAAATAAAGGGAAGATTTGATGAAATTTATGATGAAAATTGGTCGGAAGACGATAATGAATTTATTGAAGATGAAGCTGATTCAACTGATCAAAATGATTGCATTGATGGATAAAAATGTCAAAAGGTGAAAGAAAATGGCGACCCTGGCACAAAACTCAAAAAAAGACGCAAAAATGTTTATTCTTAGCAGCAAAAGCGTGAAATTGTTGAAGAATTTATTTCATTAACAGAAAAATATAAGCAAAAAAGAAAATATTCCAGAAAAGAATGGCATAAAATTTATATAATGACGGTGTTGGTCATAACACGATTAAAAAATTATAAGCAAAAAAGAAAATATCAAAAGAAAGAATGGGACTAAAATTATAATCAAATAGCAAAATGGCTTTGTGTCGGTCGCGAGACAATTTTTAAATGGAAAAAAGAGTTTGATTTAACTCGAAAAAAAGAATATACACATGAAGAAAAAATGGAAAAACTAAAAGAATATTGTCAAATTAAAAGAAATCATCCAAAAATCAAAGATTTCGAAATAGCTGAAATTTTAAATATTGGAAGAAGAACACTAAAGCAATGGAAAAGGGAAATTAAAAATTCTGCTAAAGATGAGAATGATTGTTTTTTACAAATGGAACTCGATCAAATAACTCAAAACAAAATTTATTCTGATCAGCAAAAACTCGAAATTTTGAAACAATTTGATGAAATAAAAAGCAAATATAAAAAGGCAAAACTAAAAAACAATTCAAAACATGAACTTGATGAGAAAATTGCAACAAAATTGGGCGTTTCTAGAGGAACAATTATTGTATGGAAGCGCGAATTTAGCCTTGCAAAATCAGTCCAATGAATGTGAAATTAAATCTGATCAGCAAAAACGTGAAATCATTCAAAAATTCCGTGAAATGAAAGAAGATTATAAGAAAAACAGAAAATATTCTAGAAAAGAATGGCTCAAATTGAAAGAAAAATATCAGATTGTTTGGATGTAAGTCGCAGAACAATTTATAAATGGATCAAAGAATTGGGTCTAAAAAAGAAACAAAGTCAAAGTTTTCTGAGTTCGAAAAAAATAAAATTTTAAAACAATTTGATGAAATAAAAATCAAATGTAAGAAGGCAAAACTCAAAAACATTTCAATGCGTGAACTCGATAAGAAAATTGCAAAAAAATTGGGCATTTGTAAAACTACAATATTTAAATGGAATCGCAAATTTGGCCTTTCTGTCAGCAAGAAAAATTTTCTGATGCAACAAAAATTGGAATTTTGAAGAAATATGCGAAAATAAAAGAAAAGATCTGTTATCTCTGGTTGTGGACTTGCACGGAGTTGGTCTGCTCACAATTTTGGCTTATTCAAAAAAAATAAAAATAATTTTATTCATTAATCGATTCCGATTTACCTTTCCACCTAACACATCGACGTGGCATGACAAGTCAAAATCATAGACCGCTAAATGCACTCTGTTGAGGAAAGTCATTTTTGAACGCACAAGTCATTGCGACCGCTGTGTGTACTGAGTTGTGCATTGCCCAGATTCGCCAGAGGTCGGATATCGATTTTCCAAATTCACCATCCTTCAGCACTGACTAAATTCTGCGGCAATTGTCTGCCAAAATTAAAACGATATCTTTCGCTCCTTTTTTTAATCGATTCGGCTCTGACTGATTCGCTTAAACAAAATGGCCACTGACATTGCTGCAGTTTTGCAACAATTGTTGCAACAGCAGACGACCGCTCTCCAATCCATCGTCCAGCAAAATGCCCAGCAAAATTCCCACCCAAACCCTTCCGAACTTTATTCATCAATCAATTCCCAGCTTGGAGAATTTCATACAAACGCTATTCTGTGAGACGAAAAAGCTGTTTGTACGGCGTTACATGCTTCAATTGCAAAAAGCCATTTCCCAGTCCCCCCTAGATTTTTCTTTGTCAGCGGCCTTCCAGACGAGGACAGAGATCTCGGCGAGCGGTGCATTCGGATGTTGGAGGATGCAAAGAACAAAACTCCTCCGGATGTCATCAACTTTGAAAAACTGTCAGAGGATTGCCGAGCGATGATGCGAGCGCAGCCGTATCTCAAGCTAGATGCACGCCCAGTCTTTTGTCGGGCAAGCCAAGTGCACACATGGCGCCAAAGCAGCCGTCGACACCGAGCTCCTCGACCGACTCATCAGATGTGGTGCCATCAAGCAATAAGCTGACCCTATCGTGGTGGTGCGGAAAAAGAACGGCGACGTTCGGGTATGCATAGATTTTGCCACCGGCCTCACAACTGCTTGGGGCTAAACCGCCATCCGCTTCCGCGCATCGAAGACATTTTTGCATCGCTGGAAGGATCGACAGTGTTCGCCAAATTGACTTCCGGGATGCGTATTTCCAAGTCGAGTTAGGTACAGACGCTGCGATCATTCCTTGGAGCACTCAACTACTATGGTCGCTTCATCAAACCGATGCGCGATCTGCGAGCTCCGCTGGATGAGCTGCTCAAGAAGAACGTGGTCTGGCACTGGGGCGTGGAACAGCAGAACGTTTTCATCAAACTTCCATAAAGTAATTGTTCCTCTAGAAACGCCCAATTTTGTTGCAATTTTCTCATCAAGTTCATGTTTTGAATTGTTTTTGAGTTTTGCCTTTTTACATTTGCTTTTTATCTCATCAAATTGTTTTAAAATTTCGCATTTTTCAAATTCAGAAAACTTTGATTTATACTTTGTTTCTTGACTTAAACCCAATTTTTTGATCCATTTATAATTTTTTGATCCATTTATAAATTGTTGAGCGACCAACACCCAAACTATTGGATATTTTTCTCTCAATTTGACGCCATTCATTTTTGGAATATTTTCCTTTTTTCTTATAATTATCTTTCATTTCACGGAATTTTTGAATAATTTCACGTTTTTGCTGATCAGATTTAATTTTTTCACATTCATTGGACTCATTTTGCTGTTCATCAACACTCTCATATTGATCAGTTGAGTTATTTTGATCAGACAAAATAACTTCCTTAGAATTTTCCTGATCAAGTTCATCCGCTGATTCATTTTTGATTTTAACTGTTCCTAAATGTTTTGTTGTAAAAAAAAGATATTTTTGAATATTTCGATCCTATGATTTAACCAAATTTTGACCCAAAATTCTTTTCGTATTTTATTCAACTCTAATTTGTTTCAAAGTTTTGCAAAAATTAAAGTTCCTTTGAAAAATCAATCATATTTTTTATTGAAAAATTCTTGTAATTATTTAAATTTTTGAAATTTTTTAATTATTTCCTATCTTGTGAAGTGGTTCACCTTCCACTTTAACTGCTCCATAATGTGGTTCATTCTCAACTTTTACGATTCCTTTTAGTGCATTTTCGTCCTGCCATCTTCCATCAAATTGTTCCTCGTTCGATTCAAAAGCAAAAAAAAATTTGCTATTATTATTCGATTTTTCTAAATAAATAATATGTATTGCCTATAATTATTGAATATTTTAATTAAAATGGCTTTGAACAATTTGATCTTTTCACGAAAACAATATAAGCATTGGATTAAACTAGTTTATTATTAAAATTATAATATTCAATCAAAAAATTAAAAGAATTTTTAAGGAATTGTAGGKAATGWAAGTTTGGCTATTAATTATTTGCTTAATTTATGCAACGGATTTGATCAAAAATGCTGAATCTGTGGACGAAAGCGGAGAAAGACCAAAACTAAACAAAACTTTTGATGAAATATTTGGAAAAGGTTGGGACGCGGAGGTGCCGGAATTTACAGAAACCAAAGAATGGCATAAAATGGAAACACAGACAACAGAAGTTGAGAATAAATCAACTGATCAGCCCAATCCAAATGAACAAAGCTTTTCTGATCATTATGAAAGTTTTGTCAATAGAAAAATAAAGGAAAGATTTGATGAAATTTATGATGAAAATTGGTCGGAAGACGACAATGAATTTATTGAAGAAGCTGAAGCTGATTCAACTGATCAAAATGATTGCATTGATGGACAAAAATGTCAAAAAGTGCAAGAAAATAGCGACCCTGCACAAAGCCCATAAAAAGACGCGTTTATTCTGATCAGCAAAAAAAATTGGAAAAAAATTGGGCGTAGGTGCGKGAACAATTTATGAATGGAAGCGCAAATTTGGCCTTTCTGTCAGCAATAAAATTTCTGATGCAACAAAAATTGGAATTTTGAAGAAATATGCCAAAATAAAAGAAATTAATCCTAAAATGAGTGATTTGGACATTGCTGATTTGTTGAAAATCTCAAGAAGRAGTATATTAAAATGGAAAGCTAAATTTAAAGAAGAAATTAAGAACCTTTAAAAATATACGCATTTTATGCGCTTATATTTCAGCGCAAAAATCTTTTTGTTGGGATTGGATTTTTATTTGTTAAATTTTTTTGTAACGGCGAACCGCTACCTCCGCCGATGATCCCAGCCCTCCAGTTCTGCGAGAGACGGTGGAGCGCGAACACTGCTTCGTGAGAGGCAAAGTTTTGCCTGCGGGTACCAAACCGACGATTGAAGTTCCGTTCCATCGGATCATCTCGCGAATAGGGTTGGGGCGGTGGTGGCCTTAATAAATCCAGCGTGATCCTCGGCTTTCGGCCAAGGAGCATTTCCGCAGGATTTCCCCGGGAGAGAGTCGTTTGGGGTCGTCCTGTAGGTAACCAGGAATGTTTCCAATTCTTTGCACGACGGCACTCCCTCCCCTTTTAATTTCCTGAAAGCTCGCTTAAATGTGTCCACGAATCTTTCGGCTTGCCCGTTTGAGATGGGATTGTACGGGGCCGAAAACAAGTGATCGATGCCGTTTGCCAATGTAAACTTGGCGAATTCGTTACTCGTAAACTGGGTTCCGTTGTCTGAAACTAACGTCTCCGGAATTCCGTGACGTGTAGACAAATATCGCAGCCGTTCAATCGTAGCCGCAGTTGATTTCGTTGTCATCTCAAATATCTCCGGATATTTCGAAAATGAGTCGACGACAATGAGAATCTCTTTGCCGTAAAAGGGGCCGGCATAATCGATATGAATTCGTTGCCACGGGCGCTCAGATTTCGGCCAAGAATGCAAATTTGTCTTAACCGGCGCCTTTGCAGCCATTTGACACGGCTCGCAATTACGCACAAAATCTTCAATTTTCTCATCCAATTTCGGCCAGAAGACGTATTGTCGTGCCAATTGCTTCATCCTTTTCATTCCCGGATGGCCCTTATGCAATAACGTCAAGATTTTGGCTTGGAAAATTTGCGGGACGACAATTCTGTCGCCGTACATCAGGCAGCCCTTTATAATCGATAAATCGGCCCTTCTTCGGCCGAGTTCACGGACCTGATCTTCTTCGCTGGCCAGCTGTTTTTCATTCGGCCATTGCGAGCGGATAAATTTAAGAATGCTGAATCGGAGGGTCTTTTGCCGAGGCAGACACGAGATCCGATCAGTGGCAAGTTTTTCAACGCATTCTCAAGTGCTGGTTCCAGCTCGAACTCGACGTTATATGCTGCGATAATTCGCTCGTCCTCCGCACCTTTGGCGATGAGGCGTGATAATGCATCGGCCTGGCCAAAATTGTTGGTGTTTATATGACCGCCCAATTCCGTATTCGGACGCATCCGCTGCCACTATGAGTTCCAAATTCGGGTCATAGTGCGTGAGCAGTAGTATTTCGGATGTCAAAATTTCCTTTAATTTGAGGAATGTCCGCTGACATTCTTCGCTCCACTTCCACTCATTGTCTCTTTTGAGAAGGTCGTCAAGCGGTTTCCGGATAAACCGCATGTTTTTGGCATACTGTTGGTAGTGGTTGACCATGCCAAGGAAGGAGCGGAGAGTTGAAATATCCTTAGAGGCGGGCATTTTTGCAATCGCATGAATTTTTGAAGGGTCCGGTCTGCGCCCGTTCTTGTCGATAATCTTACCCAGATATTTTATCTGGTCTCGAAAGACGGTGCATTTTTCCGGTTTGACACGGAACCCATACGACTATATGCGAATGAACACTTCCTTTAAATGTTTAATGTGTTCCTCTTGCGTACCGCTGACAACCAATATGTCGTCCAAATATGCGGTGGCGAAGTCCAAGCCGGCCAGCATTTTATCCATACGAAGATATTTTCTGGAATTGGCAGTGGATGTTGGCAATCAAGGAGTGCATCATTCAATCCCGTTGAACAATCGATGCAAAGTCGTGAGGATCCGTCCGCCTTCTTTACAATTAAGATAGGAGCGGCCCCATCCAAGTGATCGACTTTGTGGATGACGCCCAAATTCTCTAAACGTTCCAATTCCCGTTCGACGATTTCCCGCGAATTGTACGGCACCGGCCGTGCCTTTCGGTAAACCGGTCTGGCGTCATCCTTCAGTGTCAGATGCGCTTTCTCCTTGGTGCAATAGCCTAATCCGCTGCCGAAGACGTCGGGGAATGCCCTTTTCAGATCTTCAATATGACTCGTTGTTCCGGTGATTTGAACTGAATTTGGCACGAATTTCTCTCCATTCCCGTCACTCGCAGTGCACGAGTTGACAGCTACATTGCGAATCTTCTGCCTGAGTTCATCCAATAAGCAAACTTGTCCATCGCTTCGCAACTCAGCAAGTTAAGTGACCCTGATTTGGCCACATAAAATTCTTGCTCGATGGCAATTCCGCCGAATTCAATTGTGCCGAAGCTTTTCCGATAAATAAAATTCGGGTCCCTCGAATGTTTTCCCAACCTCCGTGCACGACCAAGTTTGGTGTATGTCCGCTCATCAATGACATTTGCGTCAGAGCCAGTGTCGAGGTAGACGTGGACGGGCGTTTGGTTCAGCAATATTTCGACTTTCAGTAATGATAGTGCTTTGATCGGCCGGTATGCCATTCCAATTCGGAGGTGGCCGACTCGCTTATTCCAAGGCTTTGAGTGCAATTGCTTTCGCCACGCTTGCACACTGTCGCATTGTTATTGAGATCCGAGGAAATGGCACTTACAGCATTTTGCGGTTTTGTGCAGATAATTGTCGGGCCGGTGTTTACCTCCACAACGCCAGAATTTCTTATTGATTGGGGTGGGTTTCCAACCCTTTTTGCCTTGATTATCGGTGGTCGTGGCGTATGGTCTCCTTTTCTGCTGCACGGCGTTTACATTTCATGAAAAATTCGGCACTTCAAGTGCCCGTGCAACGGAGATTGTGGACTGATAATTGATCAGATCCTCAACTACGCCGTCGTACCTGACATTTGCGCCATCCGCCGCGAGTTTTACCAGAATGCGCTGGCGCAATGCAGCGTCGCTTTCTGAATCGTGGATGCGAAATTGAAGTCTGTAACGACAGCCGGCAACACGGAACGGCTGTACTCGCTAAAAGCGAGTTGCTCATTTTATTCATGAGACATTTGGCTTTCGTCTCGTCCGTTGCAGAAGGAGCAACACAGTCGATCGCGAATTTGAAGCGATTGAGCTATTCCGTGACTCGGCTTTTCTCGTCGTTGGGCTCAAACAGTGAAACGTCCGGCAGCGCTGGGATAGTGATTGCAGCCTGAATGGTGGGSTGCCCAGCGGCCGGTGCGTTGGTGAGCAATTGAGCAATCTGTTGCGATTGCTGTTGCACCAATTTTTGCTGTTGGTCCATCTGCTGTTACTGCTGCGTTAGCAATTTGTTGAGCTGATCGATATTTGGTTGCGTCATCCTTTATTGATTGTTTGTTGACCGCGTCCGGCGGATTCTTTCCTTGTTGAACTTGTTGGAAAAACCGCACCTAAAATTATTTTAGTATTAACTCTAATTTGTTACAAAGTTGTCAAAATTAAATATCCTTTTAAAATCAAAATAATTTTTATTGAAAAATTCTTGTAATTATTTAAATTTAATTATTCCCTATTTGTGAAGTGGTTCACCTTCCACTTTAACTGCTCCATAATGTGGTTTATGCTCAACTTTTACGATTCCTTTTAGTGTAGATTCGTCCTGCCATCTTCCATCAAATTGTTCCTCATAAATGCATTTAAAAAAAATTTATTTAGTTTAAAATACAATTTTTAAATTTCAAAATTGACATATTTATAAAATTTTTACAAATTTTTGTTTACATCAAAACGATCACGAAAAATCGCCATGGTCGTATTGAGCGGTGGTCGGGTGAATTGTAGTGAGAAAATGCCAACTTGGCATGTGTTGTCCCAAGGCATATGCCAAATTAGCCGATGGTTCAATTGAGAGGTGTCGAGTCAACGGCTTTTAAAAAATAAAAACAATAAAATTTATATAATTTTTAATGGTTTTTTAAATTCACTAATTTCTTGCCGGAAATATTTTGATATTTAATTTTATGCTTTACCACTCCAAGATCGCCAAATCCGGCGGTTCTCGTTAAATAATTAATTGTGATCAAAAATGTTTTCATAAAATTACATTAATTTTGTATTGCATTTAAAAAATTTTCTGGTCCTCAATTTTGTAGGGCTTACGGTAGAAGCTGTTTCCTGTGCCCTTGAGGGCGTATGTAAAGTTTCCCCAGAGATTATTGTAGGTTATTGTATAAAAGCTATTACATATTATTCGATTTATCTAAATAAAATAATATGTATTGCCTGTAATTATTGAATATTTTAATTAAAAGATATTGGCTTTGAACGATTTGATCTTTTCACGAAAACAATATAAGCATTGGATTAAACTAGTTCGGGCGAAAGCGGAGAAAGACCAAAACTAAACAAAACTTTTGATGAAATATATGGAAAAGGTTGGGACGCGGAGGTGCCGGAATTTACAGAAACCAAAGAATGGCATAAAAAGGAAACACAGACAACAGAAGTTGAGAATAAATCAACTGATCAGCCCAATCCAAATGAACAAAGCTTTTCTGATCATTTTGAAAGTTTTGTCAATAGAAAAATAAGGGAAAGATTTGATGAAATGTTTGATGGAAATTGGTCGGAAGACGACAATGAATTTATTGAAGAAGATGAAGCTGATTCAACTGATCAAAATGATTGCATTGATGGACAAAAATGTCAAAAACTGCAAGAAAATGGCGACTCTGGCACAAAACCCATAAAAAGACGCGTTTATTCTGATCAGCAAAAGCGTGAAATCGTTGAAGATTCCTTAAAATGAGTTATTGATAGAAAAATATAAGCAAAAAGGAAAACATTCAAAAAAAGAATGGGATAAGCAAAAATTTCAAAGAGTATCGGTGTCGGCTATAAAACAATTTTAAAATGGAAAAAAGAGTTTGGACTAAGCAAAAAATTAGATTCAAATCAAGAAAAAATGGAAAAACTAAAGCAATTTTGTGAAATTAAAAAAGGCAACCCAAAAATGAGAGATTTAGAAATAGCGGAAAGTTTAAACATTGGAAGAAGCACACTGAAGCAATGGAAAAGGGAACTTAAAAATGCCGTTAAAGATGAGAATGATTATTCTCTACAAAAGGAACTCAATCAAATAACCCCCTACAAAGTTTATTCTGATCAACAAAAACGTCAAATTTTGAGACAATTTGATGAAATAAAAAGCAAATGTAAAAAGGCAAAACTAAAAAACATTTTAATTAGTGAACTCAATGAGAAAATTGCAAACAAATTAGGCGTTTGTTACAGCAAGATTTATGAATGGAGGCGCAAATTTGGCCTTTCTGTCAGAAACAAAATTTCTGACCCAATAAAAATTGGAATTTTGAAGAAATATGCGAAAATAAAAGGAAAACATCCTAAAATGAGTGATTTGGACATTGCTGATTTGTTGAAAATCTCAAGAAAGAAGTATAACTAAATGGAAAAAACAATTTAAAGAAGAAATAAAGAACCTTTAAAAATATAGACGCATTTTATGCGCTTAGATTTCAACGCGAAAATGTTTTTGTTGTGATCGAATTTTTTTATTTGTTAAATTTTTTTGTAACGGCGATCAAGCATAATGCTGTGAGGAAGGAAGTTTGGTGAAGGCCATGGCTATGCCGAAAGAGGGAGGGGGAAGCTTTGGAAGGTGCGGGGCCGGGCCCGGGTTCCGGTGCTTGGCACGCGCGCAGGGAGATGGTGCTTAAGCCTATTGCCCGTTGGGCCGCCACTTGCTTCACCAGCTCCTGTCTCGGCATCACTCCTTCGATTTCATTCCAGCCGTCGCGCTTCCCACCCCAAACAAACCTGACCCGGCCGACTGCAGTCTTGCACCAGAGAATCGGCGCAATGCGCCACAGCCGGAAGTAACATGCGCATGGAAGCGGAACGCCGGGATAATATTGAGAAAGAGGAAGAGAATTGCCTCGGGCATTTTTGGGACGTCCTCAGGCAACGGGGAACCATCCCCGCCATCGATCGCCAAACCCTCTCCCTCTTTCGGGAACACCCACTGGGAGTCCCGACTTCATGGCCAGATCCATTTACATAAGCTTCTCTAGGCCCCCAAACTACACAATTTGTTCAAGGTTTTGGCGCTTCCCGATGACGATTTTGAGCAATATCTCAAAAGCCTAAAATTGTTACACCCAAACTCGCTTTTGCGAATGCGGCGCAGAATGAGCTACAAATGGATTAAGAATCGACATCAGCCTTTATGGATTTGCAACAAAACGACAAAGCATGGAGGTAAGCAGCCAACAAAGAAAGGGCTTTTATGTCGGAACTTTCTTTGAACGGGCACATATTTCCCCCAAACCAAGTAACAAACAAATAAAGCTTACCTTTATTCAATTATACCCTAACAGATATTCGCATTTTCCTACTACTGGTGCCGTGGAGCCTCAAGATTTGGCACCCACAGATTTCTATTTTCACATATATTTGCGATTTTTAACAAATTTGTGGGCCGGATGTTTTTTCCATTTTTGATCTCAAATTGTTGAATTGACTATTTGTAAAAGACATTGTGGGCCGCTGGAAGGCGCTGCGTTCCAGACTGAAGTGAAGGCGTTGGTTGATTCCGGTTGTTGCGTGGTTTAGTTGCAAATCTCTTAACAAATGAGTCAAAAATTCACAATTTTCTCGGCGGCGCTTATCGGCACCGCCTACTCCCATCACCTCATTTTTTGAAAATCGTAGGAAAATGTATAAATTTTGCAAAAGTTTTCTTAATAAAAACGTTTGAAAATATAAAAAAAATTTCTCGACGGCGCCTGACTGCGCCTTCGGACCCAAACAAAATCCAAGACTAGATACGGCCATGGACTCGGGAAAACACCGGATTTAGATTTTACCCAAGCCATCGATTATTTTCTATGTGATTCAGAGTTGCTGGGCCATGTCAAAACACTACGAGAAACTCCCATTAATTAGTTTTACCATTAAATTCGGCACACATATTACATGCCTAAACAAATTTTTTACATTTTTCTATTTAAAATATTTTTGGTCGCATTCACTAATTTTTGGAATTTGAAACCGGAACAGCCGGAAAAAATGGAAGCGGGACATCACTGGTCTTATATTGTAAAAAGATAAATGAACTTGGCGTGTTCGAGGAATGGGGAATGGGGCATTGCGCGTTTGAGTGGAGTGGCTCTGGGGGGGGGGGGGGGTAAAGAAAATGTTTTTCGAATTTTTGTAGCTTTTTTTTAGGAATTTCCACCGCCAGGATTGAAGGACACTCGCAAATATAATATACGATTGAAAAAT
>MEIZ01000425.1:31884-45527 GCA_001723225.1 Globodera ellingtonae | reverse complement strand
TAATCGGTCGTTAACCGGGGTTAAGAACTCAAAGATAACCAAAATTTTAACATAAAACAACCCTTTGTATGATATGCCGATGAGACAACGCGAAGTATATTATCAAGCAGTAGTAAAATCACATAAAGATATACAAAGCAAATTATTTGATTAAAACAAAAATTCTTTGAAACCGTCCATAAAAAAATATTCTTTTAAAAATAAATTAAAAACATTATTTAAAAATTTAATATCGTGATGGGTTGGATTAAAAGCATTTACATCGGAAGAGGGATTTGATTTCGATAGATTTTATCTCAACATGTGTATTTATCATTCCAAAATATACGGATTAAATAGAAAAATAAAAAACTACAAATTATGTTTAATTCAAAATCTAAAATTATTTTGAAATTTTTAAAGTATTAAAATAATTCAGCCAACCGTTCACCAAAACAGCATTAAGTTCTCCCGAAGGAGGAGCATATTATGTGTGAATCAAATACGCGAAGGAGGTAAATATGAGCAATTCTTCATTAAATATAAAACACTATTTTTAAAAAACCTTTTTACAATGGCAATTTATAAAAGTAGTTAAACCATCTATTTTTAAACTAAAAAATCTTTCTTTAACGTTTGTGCAATTAAATAATTAAAAACGTTTATTATCTCTAGAACAATAAAAAACGATTTTCTTTTGTCCTTAATTTATATAATCTGGTATTAAAAATATTTTAATATAATTTAATAATTTATATAATAAGCAAATGCGATCTTGAATCTGAAATATCGAMTGTCAATGGAAGCGATTTTTGAACCCATTCAGCAGGTGTTCGAACAAATTCAAATTCTTTCTAAATTTAGATTTTTAACATTAAAATTAAAAGCAATACCGCATTTTAACATTGCATTAATTTAATTAAAATATTAAATAAGCAGTAGGTATTATGCAAATTGAAAAATGCAAGAGAAAGAATATGCATTTCATCCCTTTAAAATTTTAAAATACTTGATACCAATAAATAAATTGAAGGATTAAAAGGAAATATTTCCAGCTTTTCTCAAAATGATTTACGCTGATTATAATTCTGCAATTTGTGGACAAGAAAAATTTTCTATAAATTTAAATACAAAGTTTTTACATATAATTGTTTTTKGATATTAAATATTTGATTATCACAAAAGAAGAGCGTGTGCATCCGTACGCGACAAAATGAAGTGTGGGCGAATAGGTATATGCTTTAATGTATTAATTTTAAAAAATTGCTCGAAACAAAAAAAAACAATAAATAATGAAGTTCATAAAATGCAATTCAAAAAATAACGAATAAAAAAAATTTAAGCAAAGTTTAAAAGGAAATAAAAAAGGACCATTAAAAATTCGTTAAAAGGCATTTTAAACCAAAAAATATAAATGGAGAGAATTTGGTCACAGAAGCAAAGAGTCATAATATAGCACATCAAGTTAAAACTACCTATTCCTTTAGCGACTACATGAAGAAAATAAATATAAATAACAAAAAAAAATCTTTTGAAATTTTGAATTATATAGGAAAATATGAGTCTAATTACGAAGCTATTTTAAATCAATTAAATTTTATAGCCAAATGTGCAAAGAAATATTATACTTTTCAGTACCGAGTTTAAAATAAAATATCTAAATTCAGTAAAACAATCAATTTTCATGTTTGCGAAACAAACCTTCWTACGCAACAACCAACAGTTAGACAGCATCATGACATAAGGTTTAAACTTCTTCACATTATTAAAACATTTTTCAATGTTTCTTATTAAAATTTTACAAAAAGAACACATCAAAAGGTAATCGTCAAATACATCTAACTAAGAGAACGTTAATAAATTGTGAAATATTGAATAGGAATTTTATTAAATAATAAAAATTTAATAAATTTAGACTGCCTAAAATAACCAACATTTTAAACAAAAAGATTTCCATATAATTAGCTGAAAACAAATAAACAAAGGAGATATGTTTTTCCAGGTGACACTCCCAAATTAATATTGGCCAGGTAAATTCATAATGGTCGAATCTGAAATCATCGCAATCGAAGAAAATCAGTGGGGACTGAATCTCGGCATCGAACTTGTTGTTGAAAAAACTAAAATAACGTAGAAATAGTGAAAAAGTCATATTATTTAAMTAAAATATTGAATAATAATAATGTTAATACTTTGTATAAATGAWTTAAATGTGGAGGAACAAAAACTGCAAATTTAAGCGCTCTCAACGACATGTTGATTAAAAAGATAAAATATTTATTATATTTCCCAGCAACCGCTCAAGCCACAGCTAAAAAATATTCATACAAAACTAATAAAATAGTTTAAAAACAATTATTAAAAAGTATTAATCAAAATATTAAACAAAAAAGTAAATGAATGCGAGACCAAATGGTTAGGCACGTGAATATTATAAAAAGTAAAGGCATTGATTAAAATAACGACAAAAATCCAAAATTCCAATTGTTATATCATTAAATAAGTGATCGAATAAGCGAATCCGTTTCATTTCATTAGTTTAATTAGCTAAATTACATCAATTTTTGCGCCTTACATTTATATTTTCTTTACTTTAAAAATAAACATCTAATCAATTTTGCATTCAAAATTTCTGTGCTTAAAAAGTTTTACTTTGAATTATGTCAAATTTGGCTCGATTGAAATATTATATTTAATTTTATTTTCATTGGTTGTCTTAAATCGTGCCAATTATACATGGTGTTTACATCCTTCTTTAATTTAGAGAAGTAAATTTAATTTAATCCCATTTTTATAAATTTTATATATCGTTATTTTGTAGAATAAATAGTTTCAACCATTATGCAAGCATATCAGAACATGAATAAAATGCAGTCAATMGATTATCCTTTTATTTATACTTTCTTTGTCAGAGAAACGCGGCCAAATTCACATGTGCTGGCGCGATAGGGGTTGGTGAGCATATTAATTGAAAATATTATATTAATTTAATTAAGGTTAGTTTTTACGGTCGAACGATCCACTTGGTGGTCAACGATAAAGTTTTCTTGATAATAATAAACAATGCAAAATTATCAAAGAAAACGCCAAGAAATAATACAGTGAAAARGATGGGTTTTTGGTGGAAAAAACAACGGCTAAAAATATACTTAATTTGAAATCAAACAATACATTTTATTTTTTAACAAATTCGCATGTTTAAGAATTTTATTTATCAAATAAATTTTTGTTAATGCTATACAAAAGCCAGCTATTTATTAATTAGACAATACCTTAAATAATTAATAGCTAAATAATATCTACGAAAAAACAATGTATTATAATTACTGCGTTCTGAGATGCCGCCAAAAAATAATGCATTTGAATTATTTCATTTAATCTAAATCGAAAAGCTAATAATATTTATTCAAAAGTATTCATAAATTCTTTATTGCAATTAAATACTCGAGATTTTATTGTGAATAACAAATAATGAGTAAAGCTTTGTTTAATGAATGAAAACGGCTGTTTAAATATTTACGCAAATTAATTATTTAATAAATTTAATTTTATGCGTTTTTTACGATATTGATCTTTAAATACAGTAATATTTAAAAATAAGTCCAAAGTTACCCACACATTTGACTAAATGCGGACCCAGAAGCAACGAACGTTAGATCATTTTAATTAATATTTAATGAAAGAATAATTTATATATTTCCTAGCATTAAATAACATAGCAACATTTACAATTAATGCAATAAAATTAAAATTGAATCTACATTATAGCAGACACGGTCGTGCATTTTGTGAAGATATCGAGCAGATTAGACTTAAATTTAAAAAAAAATTCAATGCCGGAAATATAAGTATATATTTTTAAGAAAAAATTACCAATACATTTCTTTACACCTGATAAGATTTTTCTACCAAAAAAAAGAGCTTATGAAACTTTTTTATAATAATTCATTAATTAAACTTAAGTAAATAAAGTGTCAATTTAAATGTAAAACCCATGAGAATTTTTATGCAAATAATAACAAGGAATTAGTTTATTAGGTTAAATTAATCATACTACATAAATATATTGAATACGGTTAAAAATTGAAAAGTTCTTTCAAGCTCATTGACGTTTCGATATATTTAAAAATTGACATTTTCATCAGTTAGTTTAAGTATTATTTTTTATGTGTTTAACATTTGCTTATGATTAATGAGCATTAATAAAATAAAAAATATTTTAATATAAAATTAGAAGATGTATTATTCAYTTTTTTTCATCGTGTCGATTCAAAATTATTAATCTTATTTTCTGGTCCTTCCACCGAAACTGCGTATATTTTATTCATTTTATGATCATTCGTTTTTATTACCTGTTTCAGTTTTGCTTTTTATAGCTTTTTATTTTTTTATTCTTTAGGATTTAAAATTTTTATTAATAATGCTTGGCCATTCAATCTCTTCTCATTACAAAATTCGATATACTCGTGCATTCTTCTTCCTTGAGTTCATCGGTTTCTGGTTTCTGACAGAATTATCGTTGGAGATTTTGCATTTTCACATGTGGGCAGGAATGCTTCCTTTATATACGGCAAATTTGAAGTTGTACTATTTAGAACACAAATTTTACAATATCATTAGGCTATTTCTTATGGCCATTTTAAAATCTTTGGTTCATTTTTTTAAATTGTTTTTTTTTACATTTTCATTTTTATGGGTTCCTTTTGATTATATATTTTACGTTTTTGGCCATTTATATGCAATATCCTTTATTCATTCTTCCAAAAGTTCCTTTGTTTTTAAATTGTTATTTTAATTTTCTTTGTTTTTTTATGTTTTTTTTCAAATTGCAACTGACAAATGCCTTTTAAATGACTTAAACTTGTCCGCCTTCGTTGATTATTTTGTTTATTTTATTCCTCTGTTTTGCAAGACCAGTTTTTAAAGTTTTTATGTTGCCCATTTTAATACATTTTAAATTGAGGAGCAAAAGAATGGTCATTTATCATAATAACTAAGTTAATTAAGAAAATAACGATAATAGCTAACAAGAAAATAAATTATATAATTAAGTTTTAAAAATTCTGATTATTTCTTTAAATATTTTTAGCCATGATAGTGCAAAAAATTATAAATTAATATATTTGAATAAAAATAAATCTACTTATATTATTTCTAACAACTTCGAAAAAATTAAATATTTATTTATTCTGCATTAAATTTGCAGCAAACGACATCAATTTGCGGCGCATAAGCGCTTCTTCTTATCGGTAGTACCAGTTTTTTAATCAGCCACTTGATGAGGGCACACTTACATATGTTGTTTTCAGTTGAAGCTGCTTCAGCAATGATCCAACATGCTTTAAATTTGTTCGGTTCTGTTTTAATTATAATTCATACGCAGCTAAGTAACTCAATATTTTATATCAGTGAAAATCGATTGTATTTTTAATCATCAGGTTACAATTTTTATATATTAGGATAAGCCTTCATTATTTTAATTTCATTGCTTCTTGATCAACATAGACAAATTCTTCTTATTATAGATTATACAATAAACACGTTTCATAAAATTACATTTAATTTATTATTGATGTGTTGATTTATAGATGTTTATTTTTACTTTTTAAATTAATTAAGAAATAATATTTGATATCTTTTTTCCTCCTGTGACGTCTGAATTCGGTTCAATTCGAGTTAGGTAGTTTTTCCACATAATTGCACCAGTTTGTTGATTATATTCAAAATCTTACGTTTGCAGAACTCCTCGTTCACCACTATTACTTTTGGCTTGGCCGCGTTTTCAGGTTTTGATTTACGGTCAACTGATCGCCGCCGTGTCTGTTGCGGCTCATTGGTTTTGGAATTCTGACAATTGGATTTTTATTTTGGGTTCTATTAGTTTTATGAAATTTTAATCTATTTTTGATTATTTTGCTTTACTTTCCTGTGTTAATCATTTCTTTTAGTGTCTGAACTTTACAATGTTTTAACATTCTTACGTTAAATTATGTTTAATTTCTTTTTATTATTGTTTATTTTTTTTCGAATCTATTTTTTCATCATAATGTGAATTTTTAAAATCAAATTTATTAATTTTATTTATGTAAAGCAAAGTATGATTATTCGTGCTTAAATTATTTGTCACAGAAAAATTTTGAACATTATATTTAAGTTGCACAACTTTGTATTTTTATCGACAATGTAAATATTATTACAATTTTAAAAATTAATTTAAATGTTAACAAAAATTATGGTTTTATCTAAATGTCTTATAGGGTTTAGTAAGCCATTTCGATGATTTTTAGAAAATGAATAAAGAAAATCTTTTAAAATAACATTAATATATTTTAGCAAACTCAATTTATTACTAGAAACACAAAAATTGATTAGTTGTACAAAAATGAATGAATGATTGAAGAAGATGCTGCCGTTTCCCTCGCCTCCCCCCCCCCCCTTCAGGGAAAATCGATGATTCGCGGAAAGCATTCACTTTGTAGATTTTTTTTGTAAATTTGAAAAGGCATTACGCCTAATTCAACTTGGCAGACAACCTTGACTCGACTGTGAAATGTATTTCCGTAGGACGACACATAATACCAAGCGAATAATAAACATGGAAAAATAATAAACAAATATATCATCTTATGATTCTATCAAAGTAATTAAATCAAATCAACCATGATTAATGTATAATATCTACAAAATTAATATTAAAGCCCAAGCGCAATTATGTTTCCCATTGAACTTATTATAAACTTAATAATAAAGATGAAAAAAGTTAAAGAATTAAACAAATTTAATAAAATATATACTTTTCAAAATAAGCTTCACTGTGAATGCGGAAAATGTGTAGATGTCAAGAACAACATTAAATAAATAACAAGGGTATTTTAGCTGTGTTCCCGGTACAGCATAATTTTAAAAGAAAGGAACAATTTTTGAATAAAATAATGAATTTATCTTTATTATTTTTCTATTCGTATGAATATAGGCGCCTTCTTTCCCCTATTCAGTTGGCCTTCTTAAGCAGCGTTTAATAATAATTTTACGCATAATATTTACCAATTTTCGCTTTGTTTGTAGTTATCAAGAATTTAATAGTTTCATGATCCTTTCAAATTATTTTCACTGTGTTCAAATGTCTCATATTACTTTAATATTTTAATCATAGAATTTGTGTAAAACATTTAATTAGGTGATATTAAAGGTACATCATAATGCAAACATTATAATATAAATAAATTGTATATTTTATGTTTAATGTTAAATTTTCAATTTTTTGAAAAATAAATTAGTTTGTTAAATTGTTTATTAAACTCTCAGTCTATGTAGCTCTTTTACAATAATGTCATGATGTAGTTGAAGATTTATTCTTTAGATTTAAACAAAACATGATAGTAATTTAGATTTATCAATATCTTGGTTCATTTAGTATCATCTTTTATTTAATAAAAAATCAAATTTATCTCATGAATTTATTTGTCATTGTTAAAATGATTAAGGCAAATTTTTTCATAAAGTTAAACATTGCACAAAAACATTTTATTTTAATCCACCAACTATTTTTTACTCACGAATTTGTGGTGTGCTCGCGCAGCTAATTCTCCAGCTGACATCTCGCTGAAACAAATATTTGGCATTTCTATAAAGATAAAGCCTTTTTGTTGCACTAATTTTAAATCATCTTGGTATTAATCAATTTTTCCGTATTTATATTAATTTTTTTAAATAAACTTTTTTAAAGTGAAAAGTCTTTTCTTCATTTTAATTTTTGGCACCTTAGCCTTTGATTATTATTAATTTGAATCAATTAGATATTTAATTTTAATTTATCATGCATTGTTTGTTTAAATAATAATGTTATTCAATCTTATTTTGAATATATGCAAATAATTGTCTTTATAAATGACTTAATAAAGTATTTTTGAAAATATTAAAATTAAATTTTTATTAAGTGAAGTAATTTCATAATTTTAAAATAGTTATTATTGTTTTTAGTATTGTTTTAAAAATTAATATTTCTTCTTTGCTGGCGTCTGTTCCACACACATTACGCATCTTCATCCTCAACTTGTGTATTTTTGCGATTTTATTCCGAATGTTATCATAAATTAAGCGCAAAAAAAATCGTTATGCATTATTATTTTATCAAAAATTAATGAAAATAATTATGTCCAAACGTAATATTGTTTATTTTAATTTTATCTTTCAATTTAATTGTAATGATACTAAACTACGTCTTTATATCAATTGTTTACCGCATAATCTTAACTTATTATATGTAACACAAAATAAATCAGCATTGAACCTTTACAAATAATAATAAATAATTATGTTTTACCCTTTGTTAATGTCGAATTTAGCTCATTTGAATATTTAGTATTTATTTTAGTTTACAAAATTGCAGCTAATTTTGTATAAAACGTTAATAAATCAGTTTGATAAACAAATTTCTGGCATATCACATTACCAATAAATTTAGAAATTCAATATTGGCAGACTAAAATAGATGCAAACCAAAAACATAAACATTGATAATTAAAAGACAAAACATTTAAAAATAAATTCAATCATTTTTTAACAAAGTTTTTTTGATGAAAAGAAAGTGAATTAATGGTCTCAATTTTCAAAGAATTAAATTTGACGTCAACATGATTATTTGGATTTATTAATTTTTTGTTTTTCTTATTTTTAAATCCTACAAATTTTATGGACAAAAAGTGGTTAATATTGCGAATTAAAACGATCGATATAAAAATAAATTAATTTAATAATAAATACATTTTTTTTTTGTTTTTATTCTTATCTTTATTTTAAACATTTATATTCCAATTAATGGTTTGCTATGTTTAGTCAAATAATAAATATTATAGTATTTAATATTTATTTTGAAATATTATTTGCTTTTACTATTAAATTGCTTCGTATTCTGGGCGTCAAAGACTTATTGTTGCTCTATTATGGGTTTTTCTGTTGATAGTAGTTGTGATTAATTGAATTTTTATAAGAATTTGCTTTAAAATTATCGTATTTTTAAAAGCTAAAATTGATAAATTTTATATTTATGATTTTACTAAAATTTTTTTTGATTCTAAATAAAATTTTTGTGTTATATTTAATACGTGAAATTAATAAAGCTATTTGTAGTATAAGGTAATTTTATTTACAAATTTTGTTTAATTATAGTGTTTTATAAATTTTGAAACAAAACTGGGTAAAAATTCAATTAACGTGAAAAATTTTATTTAAAAATTAGAATAATATTAAAATCAAAAAATCACAAGTCTAATTTTAAGATAAAAAGTTAATGCAAATTGTTATAATCGAAAACCTAAATTACAAAAATTCACTCAAAGGCCCCGGTTCGAAGTTTTTAAGAAAACTTTAATTAAAAAACAATTTAAATATCCAGTACTTCTTCAATATAAAATTTTAATAAAAATTAACTAAAATGTTTTTATATCGTTTTCGCACAAGAGAATTTAAAGCAAAAAGAAATCACCTGTTCGAGATAAAAAGACGCAAAAAACATTTAACAAAATCTGAAACATTAATGCATTTAAAATAATAAATCTAAAGTTTTGAACCATTTAGTTCTCAACCTTAATTCTCGAAAAAAAAATGTATAAACAGAATCAAAATACAAAACAAATGTATTTATGTTATTTAGTAATTATTGTATAAAAATTAATTCAACTAAATATATAAGTTATTTAATAATTTGCCTGCAGAGGGCATAGCAAAATTCTCTCAGTTATACCTGCGAAAATAAGAGACAAATTAAAGTGCATTCATTTAGCGTTAATAAACCATTTGATTTGGTTTATTGTTGTTATTTTTTGATTTTTAATTTATATTAGTTTAAATTTGCAACGGGTATGTTTTCTGGTTTTATAAAAAGTGGATTCTACCAGATCATAAATTGTTTCTGCGACAAAGCAAAGTCAATATGTATTGGAAAAGCGCTTACTGATAGCACAATAAATGCTTATTCATTTTTTAATAAATAAAGAGTTTATTTTTGGCTACATTATTTGAGTTTATCATATTTTATTGCTATTTTCATTTTAACTTTTCATAAATCAGTTTTTATACATGAAAATTTGAGTGGCGTTTATAATCTTCTGTTGATCTCATCTTGCAATTGCACTTATAAAAACTTGATTTTTGAAATCTATATTAATAGTATATAAAGTTTTAAGCAATTTTGTTTTAAACAATTCATTTTAATACAGTTAATTTAATTTACTCTACTTTTAGTATTAAGTTAATAATTATTATTGAAATTTTATTTAATAAAGGCTTCTAAAATTGATGGCAAAGAAGCCCAAAATAAAACTGCATACAATCAGGTAACATAAACCGTTAGCACAAGCAAAGGCGGCCATGAAAGATGTTTTGTCGTTGTAACTGATCTGAAAAGCTGGATTTACGCCACAACTTAATTTTGTGGGATAGAATTTTATAATTATCATCAAAAAAAGATGAGTCATGAAACGAAAACTGCCTTTTTTTATGTTGAATATAAGACAAATATTTAAAAAATTTATGTTTAATTAAGTGTTAGAATAAGTTAATTTCTTTTAAGTTTTATTCTATTATCAATATCAATAAGTATTTTATATTTAGATTAACTGACCTTTACATCAATAATATACTTTGAATTCTTTTTGAAATAATATTATTTCAAAATGTGGTTTAATAATAATAGTAAATATTTTTGTTTTATTATTTAAATTTGAAAAGACGTCTCATTTGATTGTTTGTTACAATCTTGTCACTCCAAACGCCTTTGGATATTTATTTAAATTAAAATTAAACAGATTAAAAACAGTGAAATGCAAATAGAATTGCACATTGCTGCGATGACTTCATCAAATTTTTCCCTTAAAACCAGAGAAAGTCCAACTTTTGCACTAAACTTCACTTAAGTGCATTATAAATTTAAAATTTAATGGATAACAACATCTTGATAACTCTTTAAAAAATTTATTTTAAATCAAATAAGCAGCCAAAAAATCAAAACTTAAAACTAAAGCGTGCCCACATCTTATTGGAGTACTGCACCCTCTCGTGGCGATGTTTCTAGATAGAATAAAATAGTTAGTTATCTTTTCTTACTTTATAAGCTGCTTTTTTACATTAAATATTTTTAATATAAAATTTTTTAATTTTTATTTATAAAATTTGTTATAATTGTGTATGAGTTAACATTTAGTTTATTCCGTCCGTAAAATCCACTAGCACATCCAGAATGTTTCTTTTTCGCAGTGTGATCCTTGCTTTCATTTATAATCAATTTTTTAGTAATTTTCTTTTGATTTTGCATTTTATTGAACTGCATTTTGGTTAAAGAATTTATTACACTATTTGTTGAGATAAAAATTAGTAGATTTGATTCTTTTATTTTTATTTTTTTAAATAAAAAGGAAATCTTATTTAGACTTAAACAGGGAATTTTTAAGCTTGATTGGCGAATTCTAAGACCAAACTTTTAATAAAATTTCTTATTCAAGTATTCCCCCGGTAATTTTAAAATTTAACCGATCAAAAACTCCTTTAAAGTTTAAAATTTCTTTATAAATTAATTGAATTAACTATTTGTAGTTGTTTTTAGTTATACCCTTTTTTAGAAAGTTGTATTAAAATAAAATAATATGCTTTAAATTAAAAGGCAAAATTTCAGTTTATTATTTATATGGTTTACATTTTTTTGAATTGCGCTACACAAATTCATCTTATTTAGTACGTGTGGATTTTATCTTTTGAGAAATTATCACGTTTTGAAATTTTCCGTGCAATTTCGATCTTTATGAATCTAATTACATAGATTTTGATATATTTTATATGCTTTAGCATTATAGACTGCCTTTGTTTATGTGAGAAAAAATATTCAGATTTATGCTGACAATTCGGCGACTTGGCGATTGAGTCAATTAAATTATTGCAAACGTCATTTAAAAAACGACGCATAAAAATAAATATTCAACGCTCAAGATTAAATTTTTGTTTGTTAATTTGCGTTTTAATATTTTAATTAATTTTTACTTTTATCTTCAAATAAATTTGCCGCCTTTATAAATATCAAATAATTAACTTTTAAATAAGGGTTGTAATTGTAAATTTGTCGTTTGAAATTTTTTTAAATAAAAATTTTGATCTTTTTTTATTTTTGATTTTTCTTGATGAGTTGTGCGATTTACATATAATAAACGAGCAACAAAAACATGATTGAAATCAAAAGTTTTGTATTTAAATAATAATAATGACATAACTTTTTAGAAAAAATCTTTATTTTTTTATTAGGATTTTATTTTATAAATGATTTTGTCCGTTCATTATTTATACAAATTTATTGCAAATGCGCCCAGCTCAAATGCTCAAGTGGTGATCTGGTCTTGTTTCCTACCATTAATTTTTTAGATAGCATTTTATTTATCATTTTGAGTTTTATTTTATTTTATGTTTCGTCACTCATTTCGTGTTTCTTTTATTATAAAATGCATTATATTAATTGTTTAGATGTATAAAATATAAATGAAATGTTTAATAACACAAAAAAAACATCAAAATAAAAATTGGCATTATTCGTCAACAATGTGGAGAAAAAACATAAACCAAATATTTCTATATTTGATTAAAACCAAATACAAAATTTTTTTATCAAAAATGCCAACGTGTAATTAAATTATAAAATTCGTTTTAACATACTTTGATTAAGAATTTGATCCGTACCCTTTAAATTAAAGCGATCAGCCTGAGGCGCGCAATAAAACCCACGGTCCAACGAGGTTAACCCGAGTGTAATACTTAGTTTACTAAAAATAAATCACAAAAAACTTTAATGTTTTTTTAGATTTATTATAAATTTTGAACTGACAAGCACGAAAAGTAATTCACATTTTTACAAAATGTAATTCCAAGCTTAAAAATTATAAAACGAATTAATTTATTCCTTAATAATTTTGCTATTTATCTAAGAGACAACAGGCAAATAACAAACTTATGTCAAATGGTATGCCTTTTAATTATAAAACCCAGATTATGTATTTAATATAATCAATATATTGTCATATAAACAAATTTAAATAAAATAAAAAACTAGACGCCTGCGGGGGGCTAAAGCCATGGGGGAGGGGGTTATTGATATTGAAGCTGAAGATGTTGTTGAAACTGTTCCTAGGGCTTTTGCTTTAAATTCATTTCTTTTCATTTAATGGCGCATTTTTTTAAATTTATTTGATTAAATTATGAGCACGTTCCTGGACGGGCAAGCCCTCTATGGGGGCGGGCAAGCCCTACTCGGGGATGGGCAAGCCCTCTCCGGGGTCGGGCAAGCCTTTTCAGAGGTCGGAAAAGCCCTCTTCGGGGACGGCCAAGCCCTCACCGAGGCCGGGCGAGCCCTCCCCGGAGACGGGCAAGCCCTCTTCGGGGATGGCCAAGCCCTCACCGGGGTCGGGCAAGCCTTTTCAAAGGTCGGAAAAGCCCTCTTCGGGACGGCCAAGCCCTCACCGGGGTCGGGCAAGCCTTTTCAAAGGTCGGAAAAGCCCTCTTCGGGACGGCCAAGCCCTCACCGGGGTCGGGCAATTTCAGAGGTCGGAAAAGCCCTCTTCGGGGACGGCCAAGCCCTCACCGGGGTCGGGCAAGCCTTTTCAGAGGTCGGAAAAGCCCTCTTCGGGACG
>MEIZ01000425.1:6501-31773 GCA_001723225.1 Globodera ellingtonae | reverse complement strand
GCCAAGCCCTCATCCGGGGTCGGGCAAGCCTTTTCAGAGGTCGGAAAAGCCCTCTTCGGGGACGGCCAAGCCCTCACCGGGGTCGGGACAACTTTTCAGAGGTCGGTTTTCAGAGGTCGGAAAAGCCCTCTTCGGGACGGCCAAGCCCTCATCGGGGTCGGGCAAGCCTTTTCAGAGGTCGGAAAAGCCCTCTTCGGGGACAGCCAAGCCCTCACCGGGGTCGGGCAATTTCAGAGGTCGGAAAAGCCCTCTTCGGGGACGGCCAAGCCCTCACCGAGGCCGGGCAAGCCCTCCCCGGGGACGGGCAAGCCCTTTCGAGAAACGTTCAATTTTTTTGTTTTTTTCAATAATTTTGTTTTATTTAATTTTCAGTTCTCTCCACTTAACATTCTACTCCTTGAAATTTCTTTACCCTTAAATGGTTTTTTTTTCATTTTCAATTTTTTTTTATATATTTAATTAAATTAATTTCTTCTCCACTTAACTTTTCACCAACACTATTGTTCTATGGGTTGTACTACTGGGGGGTTACACCCGCAGTAAGGTTCTCTCTCTCACCTTACGCTCGTGTCTCTAACACTTTCTCTCACTTTTCCACACTATTTCTCTTCTTCCTTGATCTGTCCATATCTCAATCAGTTTTGATCAAAACTAAACAAACTCTTTTTTGTTTGGCTCAGCTTTTTAAGCTGAAGTTAATCCTATAAAATTTATTTTAAAAAATTTAAATTTCAAAATTGAATTTTTAAATTTTTGATCAAATTGATCATACTGTAACTTGATTAGTTTTGATCAGAACTAAACAAACTTTTTTATTGTTTAGCACAGCTGCTTTAGCTTTAATTATATTAAATTTATTTAAAAAATTTAAAATTTAAAAATTTAATTTTTTAAATTTTAGCTTAAAATTGAAAAATATCAAATTTTAAATTGAATTTATTTGTTTTATTTATTATTAATTTGCTTTTTTCAATTGTTTTATGGGGTGTAAACTACTGCACAAAGGCAAAAGAAGCCGCTCGCTCTCTCCTTACTCTTGTATCTCTACCCTATCCTCTCCCTTTAGCACACTATTTCGTCTCCGAAATTGAAAATTCCGTATCTTGATAAATTTTGATCAGAACTGCTCCATTTTTTTTATTAGTTCAGCTTTTTAAGCTGAATTTAAATATATAAAATTTATTTAAAAATTTAAAATTTAAAAATTTAATTTTTTAAATTTTTGCTCAAAATTGATCATACTGTAACTTGATCATTTTGATCACAAGTGAACAAACTTTTTTTTGTTCGACTCAGCTCATCGAGCTGAGTCTAAATATCTTCTCAATTCCCTCTAAGGCAAAATTCGAACTTATCATTTTTTGACCCCAACCAAATATATGTATAAATTGGTTAGACCCCCCATATCGACCCCCAACCCGAACCAACCCGGGCAAGTTATATACCATTTTGAAGCCCACACCTTGGCGCATGCCCTMCCACAAAATCAGCCCAATGCTCAACCCAAAAAATTTCACCAGGGAACTTGGCGCAAAAAAAATTAAATTTTTTCAAATTTAACAACCAATTTCGACCTCAAGTCGAACTTTTACATACCCGACCAAATGACATTTTTTGTAGTTTAACACCATCCCAACTTATAATTAACCAACCCCGAACCGATCCGAGCAAACCCCATCGTTTTTGTGAATTTCTCCCAAAAGTCCCATAAAAAAGTCCGATTTTTCGACATTTTGTCCGCAGCATAAGTCTATCACAGTTTAGACCTACCCTCACAAATAATATACCAATCGAACCCAAATTTTGTCTAGTTGTGCCCTTTCTCCAAACCCATCCCACCAAAAGCATGCTTTAAACCACTTTTGCCCCTCCCACCGCAACATGGTCGCCAAAAAGGGGCTCATCTTTTTGGGCGGTTAGACCGTTCGACCCTTCCCGGACAAAAAACGCGACCAAAAAAACCGGGCGATTGTAGTACCCCTGGAACTTTATCACCATGCAAAATTTCAGCCAAATCGAAACACACATCTCCAAATTATAGAATTCCCCCCGGCAGTTGAAAGAGACTTTTCTTTTAATTAGAATTACCAATATTCAATTTGGCACCTCAATTGCTTATATAAAAACGAGAAAACATGCAATACGGCAGCAAAAGTGACCAGTCGGCCTCCTGGAGCATCATATAATATTATATAATTAATAGATAATAAATCAAAAAAAATTAAAAGTCGAAAAACAAATTTGAAAATTGACGGGGCGCTTACAAATCGTGATGGTTTTCTGTTATTTTAAAAAAAATAAATCGTGCAAAAGCGAAAAGAATGGCGAGAGGGGATTATTGTTTTTTTTTTTTGCGAATTAAAAGTCGAACTCGATCAATACACAATTTATTGCCTATTAAAAAAGAAAAATGTAGAATTTAAGCAATTTCGGTAAAAAGATTAAGCAGTAATTTGCATAAGCTAAAATTAAATTTAAATAAAAGATACACCAAATAAAAGTTAAAACGAAATTCATTAAAACTAAAAATAAACTTGTATAAATAATGAAACGTTTACCTGTTAACTAAATCGTTGTGGAGATTGGTTATTCATATACTCACATCAATTGCTTTTAAACTGAGGAAATCCGGTTTTGATAGTTTTGGATAACTTGATTTGATTGAATCAGCCGAGCTAGCATCCATATTGAGTGGACCAACTGCACAGGTCAAAACTTTTTTTGTTCTAACTATGAGTACCAAATATGTACACATTTATATTTTAAAATACGAATTAAAGATTTTTTTAAATGATTTAATTTACAYGACACATCGCCTAAAATATATAAAAAAATTGTTTCAATAACAGTAAATAAAAATATGAAAACAAAATATAAAACCAATAGTAAATTTTTCAAGCAAATATATACAATAATTTGCTGTCATATTTATATAAGATTTGTCGTTCTATTATAATCTTTTCCACCAAAAAATGCCGAAACAAGTGCCAACTGAATTAGTTGAAATTGTTGCCTTTGTTACTTTTCACCAAAAATGGACAGTGTGTCACGAAATTCAGGACGAGTCGAGAAAATTTGAACAAAATACAAAGAATTGGCAATTATTTTTTACCAAATAAAATAAAACTTTCAATTATTATTTAAATGAAGAATAAACTATATAAGAAATTTGCTTTATATATATACAGCTGGCTAAATAATAATAATTAGAAGAAAATTAATGAATAATTGAATATAATATTTAAATTTAAAGCATCATTAAAAAATTGCAAATAAAATTTTAAAGAAATATTAGCAGTGGAAAACAAGCATGTTGGTAAATTCTAAAATTTGAGCATTTCAAAAAGAGAGTAGACTAAAAAATAATTTTCAACCAAAAATTTTAACTAAGCATTTGGCTATCAATATAAATAAATTCGTAAGATCGCAGGGAATATTAAATTTTGAATGCCCATTAAAAACAGTCTTATTAGCCTCTGTGCCAAAGATGAAACAAAAGTTTTGATTAAATAAAAATTAATATACTGTCTCTTATACACATCTAGATGTGTATAAGAGACAGCTTATTAGCCTCTGTGCCAAAGATGAAACAAAAGTTTTGATTAAATAAAAATTAATATAAAAAAATTGTGAAAAAGGATAAAAAAAATCACATTTACGCAAATAATAAATAAACATAAATTAGAATGTTTAACTTCAAAGACATTTTTAATAAAAGTAAATATATCTCACAACAATAACAGATTAAATAAAATTGCGCCGATCTGACAAAATTGTTAAAAATTTAAAACAATTCTTGGGTCCAGATTCATCTGTGAACTTGTTCATGCTATGATCGGGTCAGACATTTATACATATAATCTGAAGTTAGCGGTCTAAGATTTAACTAATCAATCAATCCACCTACGTATTTATAACTGCATGGCAATGCAATCAAAAATATGGATATATTGACAGCCCGTTGCAAAAACATGCAACAAAATCCATAAGTTTGCAACGAAAATGCAATTTTTTGAGAACTTTGCTTTATTCTGGGGGGGGGGAGGTCGGTGATGCCGATAGGCGCCGCCGAGAAAATTTTTAACACTTAATTTTTTAAGAGATTTTCAGCCGAAATTTTTAAAACGCGGTAATTTTTTAAAGCGGTTTACCGCTCCTCGCATTCGTAAAAACTTTACTGAAGACTGCGTTTGCTTAGAACCAATAAAATACGTCAAATAATACAAAACAAAAATCCAAAATGAAACCAATAAATATAAATGTTCATAAATTTTGTAATTAATATTGTTATACATTTATAATACACTTTAAAAAATCAAAATTTGTTTACATAAATTAATTAAATTACAATACAATGTAAGCATGTGTATTGCGCATGGCCGCACTTATAAATAAAAAGTTGAATTAAATTTCTTTTGTAAGCCAAACAGGAAAATTATTGTCTAATAAAAAACCAGGCAGATAAATTTAAAAAAACAACGAGGATTAAAAGCATTCAACACCGCTGAAGGAGCATCATGATTACATTTACAGATCATTATTTTTTAAATAAAAAAAGCCAAAACCTGAATAAATTTCTTAATCTATAAATATGGTACAATGAATGATAGCTGCAATAATAAATGAATATCAACAAAAAACTTGCTAAGACTCACTTTATTAAAAAAATATAAAATTTTTTTCTAAATTGCTCGATCTTTGCATTACCTATTTTATTGTTGCTCGAGAAGACACTTTGCCAACTAATTTTTGTTATATAAACAAAATAATTAAACTTCAACGCCCATCTCGCGACGTACATGTTATTTCGCACGATCGGCAACAATTGTGGCTGAAGCTGCTTTGACGACGAAGAAAATTTTAAAAATAAATATTTAAAAATATCTAAATTATGCCTTTTAAAAAATTCAATTCACAAATAAATTATAATTTTCAAATTTCAAAACAAAGAAAGTTCTAAAATAAAGGTAAATTTAAAAACTTTTTAAAATAGTGTAATTAAAAGCTATAGAACTTGATAATATAATCTAAAGTGGCTCGAATTATTAAAGAAATCAAGCCTTATGCTTAACAGTTAAATACTTATAGGCTTATCAGTGGACAGCTGGAATAAACCATATAAATATTTAAAAAGAAATAGAATAAATTTTATCTTAAATATATTTTATTAAAATAAACCATTAATATATGAATTACAAAGCATTACATCAGCTCTGTTAAATAGGGCAAAATTAACATTTAGCAAAGTGTAAATGATATTTTAAAATGAAATTGACATCAAAAAGATTAAGCCTAACTGTTAACTTATGAAGCAAAAATAAAGAATCTCACTTTGGAAGTAGCAAAGTCTTGGCTTCTATTCTCAGATTGTTTCCTTAAAATAGGTATATAAAGCATGGTCTTTGATATAAAATATATTTTAACAATTTCTCTAAAATAAACACATTTAACGCGGGATTTTTTATGAAACAAAACAAAAAATACTTTAAATTAACTTAAAATAAAATTAAAATATGAAATTAATTATTTGCAGTAAAAATTCAGAGCTATTTTTAAAGTTACCCCGTCATCGCTACATTGCCCGCTCGACAGTTATTGAAAAAACAAGAAATACAAATATATTCAAAGCTTTCTTGATTATACTTAAATTAGATTATTTTAGTTTTTTGTGCAAACTTGCAGAGGAGGTGAACTTTATTTATGTACCCCAAATTATAAAAATTAATGCATGAATTTTAACGAGGATGAGAGAATTCGTAATGCAACATGTCATTTCAAAAAAAAATAAAATCCAAACATGCACCCCTAAACATTATAAATCATATAATAAAAAAATCATTTAAATTAACAATTTGGCCAAACTCTTAAATGTGGAAGAAAAGAAAAATCAATGATTGATTTAACGCTTAAAAAGGCTGCGCTGCGGGTAGAGATGGGAGGCAGAATGGCATGAACTCAAACATTGAAGCAACATATGAAAAATATACCAGATGATTTAAAATACAAATCAGTCTTTTACAATTGACTTAATTAATGTTTATTTATTTTTTGCATTTCAAAAATTTAAATAAAAATTAGGAATCAGCAACGGGGGTAGCAATAACAACTAAGACAAATCAACATCTATTAATAAAATATTAAGTTAATAACAACCTATTTTTAGAAAGAAATCAACATTACAATAAAACAATTTAATTAGATTTAATTGTGACCAAATAAGTATTTGAATAACAAAAAATATTCAAAAGAAAAAATAAATAAAGACTTAATGGCTTTGGTTGACTAAATTTGTTTATTAAAATATATAAATAAAATAAATGTAAAATTTAATTCAATAAAATAAGTAATAACTAAAAATTTATTTTTTAAATCTTATTAAAAACTAAATTTATTTAATATAATCAATATATTGTCATATAAACAAATCTTAAATAAAATAAAAAATTACCAAAATTCAATTTGGGCAATCTTCACTTATATAAAAACGAGAAAACATCCAAGGCGCCATCAAAAGTGACCTTTCAGGCCTCCTTTGCGGGAGACGCGATTCTGGCATCATAATATATATAATTAATAAATAAACCAAAAAAATTAAAAGTAGAAAAACAAATTTGAAAATTGACGTGGAGCTGACAAATCTTGATGGTTTTCTGTAATTTTTTAATAAATAAATCGATCCATTTGAATTATATTAATAAAATTTAAATAAAGTGATAATAAATTATAGCAATTATTAATTAAACAAAAATTTATTAATCAATACAAGGCAATTTCTGGCAACAATGATTTATTGAGTTAAATGCCTCTTCGTCTGGCAAAGTCTGATTCGAGAATGGGGTTGAACCCAGAAGGATGACTCGAGTAATATCAAGAAAAAAATGCTTAACAAATAGGATTTAATCTAAAAATTTCAAACTTTATTAAAAATTTTCGTTTTATTCAAAATTCTTATTGTAATTAAACACTCGAAATGACGCAAAAAAAATTGTATTAACAATGTACTCTGTATGATAGAATTTGGTAAATCGTTTAACAATTTTAAAAAGAAGAAAAGCATCTTTAAGTTTAGAATACTACAAACTTAAAATACAATTCCGCACCTTAAAAGATAAAATCATTATTGAGCGCTTTTGGAATTCAAAGGAACACGGAGAAGAGAACATATATAAAACTATGCAACGTAAATTTTTAGTTATATTATAAATTTATTTACAATGATTGTTTAATAACGAAAATAATCAAATCAATTGAATAGAGGAAAATAACAAAATTTGAAAAAATGAAGCTATAAATCGTGTAGCAAAATGAGCACTTGAATTATTTCATAATGTAATAGATAGTTTTTAAAAATGAGTTAAAATAATAAAAACTCTTAAAAATAAAAGCATTTAAAATACAAATACAATACACATTAAACCCTAACTTTAACAACAAATACTTAAAGTAAATAAAATGGTTACAAGTGAAATCACGCATTTTCACAAATTGTAGTGGGCAATTTTGTATGATCCCAAAGCCCGGAAGAAAAAGCCCACTATATCAAGCTAAAAATGGTACCTTGATCTGGTAAAATAATAAAAGATATTTATCAAAATTACATCTTCAAAATAAAGACAAAAATAATAATGTAAATTTTGAGATTTAGATTTTGAATACTAAAAAATAAACAAAACCTAAAACATAACACCAAAAATATAACCCTCGAAACAAAGAAACTTACTAATAAAGCTGTTGAAAACCAATAGTATTCAAACGGTTGATTAAATAGTAAATTTGCATTTAGCAACTTAAAGATAAATTAATAAAAAATGACAAAAATAAAGCAAAACTTATTTTCTTTGTTGCATCGAATTTCTTTGTGTTAGCCGGGCGTGCTCATGATTATATTAATGAAATGATCATAATTATTTAAATAATATGCATTATTTCCTTAAAAATTATTTAAACAAATTATAAATTAGCAAAAAACAATCATAAGTTTATTGCTCTTGAATTTTGGTACATGCACGGACGAGGTCGATTTCAAACCGCATACGTAGAAGGCRGAGCCGGTTCGGTTCMTGAAATTTATTAATTTGATATTGTTTAAAAAACTGATTAATTTTAGAAAAAAATAAATATAAAACACTCATATTGAAAAGCAAAAATGCAAAATCATTGATTGTTATTTAAAATAAATACAATGATCGAAGCAAAATATATAAATATCTTTATAAAAGATTGAATACCTAAAAAATATATTTGTTAATAATATGTTAATTTAGGTATTCAAACTAACATCATTTTTTTTCTAATTCACAGTTTTTTATATTTTCCGATAAAAATAAATTTTCGCGCACTTATCGTGCAACAACTACTCAAATGTCTGAATTAACGAAAGTTAAACTATTTGACTTATAAATGGGTGTTAAGAGATACTAACAAAAAAATAATTATTATGATACAAATAAAATTATAATTAGTAATGAAGCAATAACATTTCAAAACTATTCCAAATCAAAATCTTTACTCAAAATCCAAACGCATTTTAATTTAAATATCGACTGCGTAATGATTCAATCTTTAAAGTTAAAAATATTTAATCTATACAATTAAAAACATTTTTGAGACCCAATCAATTAATTTTATTWRAAAAACTCTAAATGTATATTGTTAACTTTTAAGTTCAAATATTATGTTTAACAACACAAGTAAGGATATAAATACTTCTCAGCCAATTTGTCCATTGCCAAAAAAAAAGGAAAAACATTGCAAAAAACTCCATTATTATTTTAGAATGATTAATGCGCGCTTTAAATAGCAAATTAAATGGTTTATTATTAATTTTAGTAATATATTGTTAAAAGAACCAACGATAAAAGTACATAATAACTTAATTGGTTTTAATATGCCTCATAATAAACAAAATTTTAATGGCTTTTAAAAAAACAACACTTTGAATAAATGCAACGGCCATGTAATATAAATGAATAATAAGGTAATTTCAACTGACAAAATAAATAAGAACCTGATTGGTTATATATAAACTTTAATACAAACAAACAACTTTGGAAGTTTGGCTTAGAGAATGAGATATGTACTTGAAAATTAACAAATTATTCACTTAAATAAATAAGAACGGATAAATGATTCTATTTAGCAAAATTAAATCAGTAATTGGAGCAAAAAAAAACAAGTAAATAATTATATAAATAAATACAAAAGAGAGATTTGAAGATTGCGTTACAGAGGAGGCGAACAACGAAGGAAGTCATCTGCACAAGAGTATTAAGGCGAAGATCAATCACGTAATTAAGTAACAATTTTGTCAAAAAAAAATTTAAAAATTGCCCAAGAAAAATGCAATAAAATTTAAACATGGACCCCTAAAGATTATAAAACATATAATAAAAAATCATTTAAATTAACAATTTGGCCAAACTCTTAAATGTGGAAGAAAAGAAAAATCAATGATTGATTTAACGCTTAAAAACCACAACCACTTAATGACCCGTTAGACTTAAAAAACACAAATTGTTCAAACAAAAAATATAAAAATATTTAAAAGATAAAAATAAATGAAGACTATTGGCTTTGGTTGCCTAAATTTGTTTATTAAAAAATATATAAAATATATTGTCATATAAACAAATATTAAATAAATAAAAAATTACCAATATTCAAGGGCAATCTTCAATTGCTTATATAAAACGAGAAAACATCCAAGGCGCCCATAAAGTGCAGTCAGGCCTCCTTGGCGGGGGACGTGATTCTGGCATCATATAATATTATATAATTAATAGATAATAAATCAAAAAAATTAAAAGTAGAAAAAAAAATTGAAAATAAACGGAGAGCTGACAAATCTTGATGGTTTTCTGTAATTTTTTAATAAATAAACGATGCAAAAGGCATTTAAATTTTTTAATTGCGTAATTGCCCTTTAATTATGCAAAAATTAAACATAAGATTTAATAAAAATTTAAACAAAGAAATTAATAAGGTCATCACATTGTATAAATATATAGGACCCGGACACAGATCATCGCCAAACCTCATAAGAAATCCAAAGACTTGATCGCAAATTATGCATAATTGTTATGAACAATATAAAAAAATTCACCAAATTTAATGAGTAAAGTTAGTTTTAAATATTTGTCTAAAACAAACTATGTGCTCCATACTAGAAACAGATGAGAGAATAAATACAACAGAAAATTAACACTTTAACGATTTTTCATTAAAATTTGTGTTGAAATTAATGGTGTTAAAACTGAAAATTAGTTAAAATCATTTTTTTTTTTCTAAATTTGAGCTCGTGCCAGGCTGCATTTTTTTAATTATAGCATTAAAATAAATTTTAATAAAATAAATAAATTAACAAAGGATTTTTCTAAAAGCTCAGTTAGGAACTAACAGCGACGCTACACATAACAAATACTAGTTAAAAAGATGGATAACAATTGAACTTATATGTTAGCTTAGTCAAAAAATAGTTATATTTAACCCGAACAACGGTTATAAAAAGAAAAAAATAACTAAAAATTGGTATTTAATTTAGAATAAACATTCATTAAACGGGCTAAAATTTAATATATACCTGAAATAGAATTAAATGCTCAATGAAAAAACTAAGGCTTACTAGACTGCGTTACCGATCATTTGGAAATTTCTTTTACTCGGTAAGCATTTAAATATCTTGAAAATCTAGAATTTATTATAAAATTGAAATAATATTTTCTTTTTACCAACGCCGTTATGATTAAATCCTAACAAAGTGATCGCAAATGTTAAAAAAATATGTTTGCTATATAAAGACCTCATTACATCCAAATATAAGACAAATAGAAATATTAAAACCAGTAAACGCATTTAAAAATTATTTATCAATCAATTAAAAATAATTAATACAAAGTACCGGACATTTTATAGAACTAAAGTTCCATTATGAATTATTTAATAAAATTTATTAAAGCATAAATGACAAATAATAAAGTATAATAAATTACAGCAATTATTAATTAAATAAAAATTTATTAATCAATATAAAGCAATTTCTACAATCATTATAAAATTTCTAATTAATATGGCGGAATTGTCCAAAATTGCAGTTAAGTACTTACTGTCTGCTCCGGCAACAAGTGTTCCAAGCGAACAAAATTTTCAAAGTCCTCGGGACGTCTATGACTATCGCCGCTCCAAGCTAAAACCAAAGACGGCAGAAATGTTGTTACTTCTATTACTGCTTGTATCGCAAATTAAATAAAAATCATAACAAATCCAAAGATGTTTGGGCAATAAATAAAAATATAGACATAAATAAATTTAAAATATATCAACAATATTATTAATTGAATAAAAAATTTGCACTTGAAAAAGCTTAAAGAGCTTCACACTACAACCACAGATGCTGACAAGAGAAAAAATTTAAAGTTTTATGAATTAAATATAAATTTTTAATGGGATTTATTTCACAACTAATGATTTTTTATTACCTAAGCAAATTGATAAATTAAAATAAAAATAAAATAAAAACAATTAAATGAAAATGCTTAAAATGGCCTTATGAAATTCTATTATTGTAATTTGATAATAGTAAATAAATTTGATTAATTCTTAGTATAATAAGGAGCTAATTTTAAATCCGATGAATACTGTGATTAAATGCGAGATATAAGCAAACAAAGTTGCATGATTATTAATAAAAATTATTAAAAATATTTTAAAATATTAAATTAAACAAAATCAGCGATTTTCAAATTAAATTTCAGTGTTAATTTTAAAACAAAAATGAAGACAACGTATAATTGTATTTCCCAATAGGAAAGATAAATGACAATTTGCGTGCAGTTGTCCTGAGCATTATCAATTTAATTAAACAACTAGTTACTTTAAATTATTTATATAAAATTCATACAACACCAAAATCTGTCATAATCACAAATAATAAAACAATACTTTAAAAACCGGAAGTCGATTACGCAAAGATAAGGGATATATTTACCGCCGAGTATGATATTAAAATGTAATTGCAGAAATCCATATTAAAAATCGGGCAGAACTTTGTCTCGACATATTTTAATTAATTCATTTAAAAAAATATTCGAAAATATTTTTGCAATACAATGGAGAAAAGGATCGAATTTTGATTCGCGTTGATGTTTATTTGAAAGCAATTTAATTTGAGCTGAATACAAATTATTTCAAACGGAGGTCACAGAAGCCAAAAGGCAAGAAAAAATATTTAGTGGTAAAAATGGATTCATTTTAAAACATAAAAAACGCTACAACAAATATTTGTAACTAATAAAAAACAAGCGTCGCGATCCGAGTTTTGGAAGCTGTAAATGGATTTCCATCAATGGCATGCTCTATGTGGAATTTTTTATCTTAAACTGCGCAAAATAAAATAATTTTCCATGCAAACTAATGGCAATAAAATTGAAATAATTCGAAAATATTAATAAGATGATTATTCTTCATATCCAAAAACAAACAAAAAAATATACAATAACCTGATGCGTAATTGATTTGTAGCAGTGTATACTTTGGACCAATTAAATAAAACTGAACCAATATCCAACCAATAAAATTCCAAGCGGAGTTTGCCATGTTTTTGGCTACGACGTCACTTTGCCTTTTTTTAATCGTTTGTTTTTAAATACAATTAAAATATAAAATTATAAAATTAATAAATTTTAACATGAATAACTGTAAAATGCGATGAGGGCTTTCAAACAATTTATGGGAGTTGCGTTAATCAGAGATGGCGTTTTGGATGTCTTAGAGCGTTGTGAGGCGCGTTGGTTATTGCCGACATTGGGGATTACAATTATGCTAGTACCCAAATAACAATTCTTATGAGCATGCCTGGTTATTTTCTTTATGTAGTCGCTAAAGGAATAGTGTTAACTCGATAGTTTATGACTCTTTGCTTCTGTGACCAAACTCTCTCTCAATTTTAATTTTTTTGTTTTAAAATGCCTTTTACGAATTTTTAATGGTCCTTTTTTATTTTCTTTTAAACATTGCTTAAAAAATTTTTTTTTATTCGTTAAAATTTATTTGAATTGCATTTTATGAACTTCTTTATTAGTTTAGTTTCATTCAGTTTTTAATTAAAAATTCACCTTATACTATTTAGTTTTACAATTAAATATTTTTAATATTTGTTAATTAATTAATTCACCTTAAATGTCGTTATTTTTTATTTTTGATTCACAGAATGCCAGTTTTGGCATCATAAATGCATTATCAAAGCATAAATATATTCGCTATTGAGTTTCTTTATCGTGTATGTGTTTAACTTAATCTGTTTTCTTGGGATTGAGTGTCTAAACTATCGCATGGGTATTGGTTTAAATTTAATCACTGTTATTGTATTTATATTTTAATGCGAAAATATAAAATTTAAATATTTGCTTAATTGATCTATTTTTGAATAATTCAAACCTAAACTTCAGAGCCATTATAAACTTAATGAAAAATATCCTCGGTTGGACAACTGCATCGAACTCATTCTTCCAGTCTGCAGCTATTACACTTACATCTTTAAAAAAATAAAATTTTTGAATTTTAGCGGCGAACCACTTATTTATTATCGAATCCTGGTTAAATATATATTAATCTTTATATAACTTTTTTCTTTATTTAAGCAAGGATTAAACTATTATTTATATTTAATAAATGTTAGCATTACAATAGTGTCAATATATGGTTAATAACCATTATATTTTGATGATAATATTTAGATTTTTCATCATTTTATGGCTAATAAATTAAATTTAAAATTCATTAATGTTTTATTTACATATACGTTAGAATGAACTTGAGTTTCGTGCCGAAAAAGAAAATCTCTCTTCCGGGAATCGGGAGCCCCTTGAAACTTGTGGATTGCTTCTTCAACTTTTTGAGGTGCATCCAGGAAAACTATAGACTTTTCAGTCCCGTGGACGACTGAGTCCCAGGAGCCGAGTTGCGGGTCAAATCGGCACTTACACAAAGGGAAATTCTTTTCTTTTTGCTCCAATCGCTTAACACTTGCTGGGAGGATTTTAAGTTGGAATGTTTCCGACAACTTGTCTGTTGATCACTTTCTGATCAGAGCTAAACCCTGGTCTGCAAAAATGTGGAAAAATTGCTGGGTCGAATTTTCAAAAATTGATTTTTGTCCCTAACTTTTTTTGGTCTGTCTGTATTGATTTGCGATTTTCTTCTTTATTGTGAGCTTTCAAACTGCGTCGAATGGTGTTTAGTTGGTTTACGAAAATTTTTTGAAATTTTCAAGCTAGGCCCCCTAGAAGGTTTTTCGGTTTTTTGTCATTAACTTTTTTTGGCTGGATTTCAGGCGAAATAAAGATCGCTTTCAAACCCAACTTTACAAAAGCTATCGATTGGTGTTTATTTCGCCTGAAAATTCCGAAAAGTGCTTTTTGCCAGCCAAGTGCACCGGTGGCGGAATGGTTAGTGGTGGGGTGTGGGGGGTCGGGTGCGGGGTTCGAATCCGCTTGGCTTAAATCTTTTTTTCCGACTTTCTGTTGATATATACGGTAGCGGAAACAATTTCTAAAATTATTATAAATTATTCCCGAGTTTTTAAAAATATTTTTGTGGGTGGTTTGGAAATTTTTTGAATTGTCATTTTTTTGGTCACCAAAATTGGGGGAATGTTATGAATTTTCATAACTTTTTTTGCTGAAGGGCTTTTTGAACACATTTGGTATTATAAAATGCGCAAAAAAATGCGTTATTTTTCAGTCAAAAGTATTTGATGAAAGGGTTTGAAATGAAAAAGTTATGGTAAATTTTTTGAAAAAATTGAATTTTTCACAAAAAAAATCATAATATATTTTTGAAAAGAGATTTTTAAAAACTCTTTAATTAGTAAAATAGCTAATTTTTTTCTCTATTAGAAACTATTTTAGTTGGATTTAAATCATTGGGACTAAACCGAGTTATGATCAAAAAAGTGATTTTGGATTTCAAGACCAAAGGGTCCCCCCTTTTGGGATGAATCGAAAAAAATAATTATTTTTTTCGACTTTCTTTGTAGTTGTAGCGATGCGAAAAGAGTTTTAAATAATTAAAATGATTATTCCCGATTTTTTAAAAATATTTTTGGGGGTTATTTGGGAATTTTTGGAATTTTCATTTTTTTTTGGCTGGGCAAAATATAGAGAAAATAAATGCAACGAAACAGTGCGTTAAATTGAGAGATTATGGGTAGACACGTCAGAGAAAGTGAGTGATAACGCAAAATTCTGATGCATCCATTGCATAGTTTGCAACCCATAGAATTATTTTATTTTTCTGCTTCTCTGTTATATTTGTGAGTTGGAAGTGATAGATTGAAGACCCGAAGTTTATTCAATCAATATACATATTTGCTCTGTTTGCCTCAAACAGAACTTTTATTATTTAAAAAATCAAAAATCTTTTAAATTTCTGATGTGCGGTTGAACCGATATTTTAAAACTTCAGTAATAATTTTAAGCTTTATACATGTATTTTTGTATATTCTTAATAGCTTTCTTAAATTTTTGTTGGAAGTGAAAAGAGTTGCGAAACTCGAAAATGTGAATTTATTTTTTCTAACAAAAACATTTCATTGTTTCTTTCCATTTGTTCAGAAGGAATTCCGCGCTGAACACGAGGGACTGTCGGATGCTCACAAGAAATTGAAGGAAGAAATGAAAGAACAACGGGAAATGGACCAAAAGGAAACTAACGACAAAATTGACTCGTTGAAGAAGGACCATCGGAGCCAAACGGTAGGGAATGGTTTTGTGTCTTCAAAGGACTAGATTTTTGAGAAAATATTCTAAGATTTGAGTTGTTAATTGCTTTAATTTTTCAATTTGTTTTAAGCTAATATGATCCGCGAAATGGAACAGAAACAAAAGGAAGAAATCTAACGCAAAATGGATGAAGTCTGTCCAAACGAGGTCGACGCCAAATTGGAGGAGAGAAACAGTCAAATGCCAACAAATTCGTCGAATTGGAGGTGCAGAAACAGTTAACTGCCAACAAATTCGCCGAATTGGAGGGGCATCAAAAACGACAGCAACAGAACATCGACGCGTTGAAGAGAAATGGTAGGGCAATTGCTGTTTAAATKTAAATGCTTTCTTTCCMAGTTTTCACAAATAAAATTTAATTCAAACTTTTTTGAAAATTTCAATATTTGTTAAGAAAATTGGTCCAAAAAGCTGAACAACTACTCTAACCGAAAGCATTTTAGAATGATATTTTACAAAATTTTTGTGGGGCTGTAATGCTTTTTTTTTTTTTGTAATGTCTAACGTGAAACAAAATTTTTCTCTCTTACTACGAAATTCCGAACCCCTGATCTGAATTCCCTCTGTATTCCATTTTTGTTCACATTTTTGACACAAAAAAAAATTATGAATTTTTAATTATCTGTTGAAAAACAGGGAAACCAAACCTTTTTGTTCGTTTGTTGCAAAACAGCCAAAAAAATTTATTTCGTAAATAAACTTTTTTTTTGCATTTGTTTTGTTTTTTGTTGTCGCATTTAAACCTGAAGAAAATTGCTATCAATTTTTTAGCCTCTGTACTGTTTGCACGCGTTGGCTCACGTGGTGCGCACGTGCAATTTGGTGATCAGCAACAAACTGAAATCCTGCACTTTTGACTGCACATTGGAGGTGGGTTTACCCGAGTCTTTAGCATAAATTTTTTGACCAAAAAATGTTACTAAAATATATAAATATTTTTCCAAAACTTTTTGCTGTTTAATCGATTTTTTTATAACAAACGGTCAAAAAAACATTTTCATTGTTATTTATTTCCTTAGCTGTATAAATGAGYTCTTTAAAAAATATCCTTAAAAATTTTTTATGTCTTTTGTTGAAGCTAAAGTTTTACGATTGGACAAAGCCGACAAAATTATGACCATCAAAAGTGCCAAAATTGGCGTTTTTTAACGCGCAAGATAGGGCGGCGAAATTCTTTTTTGTGTCACAAATATTTTTTAAMTTAATTTTTGCTAAAAAACAAAGAATTGCGCTTTTTAATTAAAAGTCCTAATAACATTCTCCCATGGCGGATGTAAATTTTAAATTAAAAATTGAATTAGAAAGATTTTGTATTTTTGTGTGTGTGCTGAAGGCTCTCAAATTTCCGAAGGTCATTCAATCAAAAAAATGTGCCAATTTTAAAACTACAGTAATAGTTTTAAGCTTTTTGTTATGCCGAAAGGCGCCGTCGAGCAATTTTTTATTGAATTTATTTATATTTGTTAAGAAAATTGGTCCAAAAAGTCGATTGATTAAAATTTTGCACATTCGAAATTTCTCGAATAGCACTTTTTCCCAGGATCGTTTTTTGTAAAAAATTGCAATTCGTTGCTGTTCCGTGCCCTTATATGCATTTTTGAATATTTCTAACGACTTTTACTATGGTTTTATTAATTTTTTTTTAAATTTTAAAACAGAATCAACTCAGTGAGCATCAACAGCATCCCACGACAAATGTGTGATCAGCAGGTCACGAAGAAATGTTTGGCGCTCCTGCACTTTTGACTGCACATTGGAGGTGGGTACCCGAGTCTAGCATAAATTTTTTGATCAAAAAATGTTACTAAAATGTATAAAAATTTTTCCAAATTGTCATTTTATTACCAATCTCAACAAAATCCATTAAAAAATTCAAAATTTTTGTGGGGGGCTACAAAATACAACAAAAAAAAGTCGAMTCGACTTTTAGAGTTTTTTTTTGGGGGTTTATTGGATTTTTCTTAAGCTCTAACCAAAAGCATTTAAAATGTAATTTTTTAAAATTTCTTTTAAAAAAATGTTTAAATATGGGGTTGAATCGATTTTCGTAACAASGCTCAWTAATATTTATTACAGGATCAACTCAGTGAGCATCAACAGCATCCCACAACAAATGGGCAACCAGCGGGAAAGAAGAAATGTTTGGCGATTCAACCTTCGCATTTTCGCTAACGGAGGCGGTGGTGGGTTAAAAATTAAAATAACTGCAAATACATGATGATTTTTGCAAGAGAAAAGACTAATCAAGAACCTGACGAGATTTACCGCAATCTCGGCCTAAATTTTTCAAGATTTTTTTGTGAGCTCGGAATCTCGATTAGTTAAATTTTGTTAAAGTTTTTTTGAAATTGATCGACGAACTTTTATTGAGCTTTTTCGTGATTTTTGAGCGGTGATCATTTTAAACCAATTGTAATCGATGTTCTCGATTGGTCTTTTTATTTTTTGTCTCATCATTGTGTGTATTATGGTGCAATTTTTTAAATGTGGCGATCATTATGCATTAATGCCAAGCAATTGATTTTTGATTTAGTTTGATTGAATTATCTAAATCCTAAATTGATGACATAGATTTTAACGCAATTAGTAATTATTGATAGTTTGATTTTTCACTTTTGTTTTTGAATTTAAATACTTATTTGTAGTTTAATGGTTTGGAATTTTTKGTTTGTTTTACTAAACAAAAAATCAATTATGGCATTAATGTTTTGGATATTTATTTTTTTATGAATCAAGCATTATGGACACAAAGAGATTTTCAATTTGGTTCGCGGACTGGCCCTTCGGGGCATGTGTCGCACCAAAAATGGTTCGCGGACTGGCCCTTCGGGGCATGTGTCGCACCAAAAANAATGTCATTTTGTTTGAATAAATGTTCAAATTTGTGTGCATTTAATTGGTCAATTTGATTCCTTCTACTTTTGCCACACTCCTAATTCAATTTAATTTTGTTCTTAGATGCCTTCTAAGAAACAAGAATTGCGAAAGCAACGAATTGAGCGGTACCAGCGGCGGACAGATCAGTCTGTTAGCCCGGGTAGCTCGCAAATCCCAGATAGTCCTTTGGACTGCAATGGGAGTGCAGGTGGGAATGAGGCATCACAGGGCACAACGCCCAAAATGAGTGCTTTGCAAATAAGCACTCCGGCTTCATCTATGGGGAAGAAAAGGGGCAGACCCCCTAAAGCCGGAAATAAAGGCGTGTCATTGGCAGACACCCCGAGCTCAACAGTGGCTGAAAATGCGACAAGTTCGCCATGCCTTAAAAAAGAAAAGGTCTTTGAATTTGACCAAAAAATGATTGCGGACGCCATTGCTTCAACGCCCGTTTCCACGAAAGGAAAACGCGGGCACCCCTTTAAACAAAAGGGAGGCCCAGGCAGAGCCAAAACTGTTGACTCGATGAGCGAAAGCTCAATTATTGATGAAAGCATTGTTGGAAGTGAAACAATGCAGGTTGAAGAACCACTTCAGGAAGTGGATGCCAACCTTAAATTGGAAAAAGTTGCGTGCACATCTGGGGATGTGCCAGAACACATTGATTTCAATGTTGTTCAAATAAATTTTGCTGAAACGCGAAATTTGAACTGCCGCATTTGGAGATGGGCTGCCATTGGCTTATACCAAGATGACTCTACGTCGTCTGGCCCCAGATTCATTGAAACCTGCTGGAACAATCCAAAGGAATGGCTTAATGATGGTTTTATTGCCATGTATCTGGCCTATTTGGCCAGCATTTCACAACGCAAAGTTGTTGTACTGGACTCGATTGTTTTTGATGCGGCGGTTTCCAAGGTTCGTGGTTCATATCGGAACTACACTTTTGGTTTCGATCCTGCCACGCCGGCAGAAGTAATTCTTATGCCGATCAATTTCCCCGGCCATTGGACAATACTTGTCCATGATGTCGAAGCGGGGACATTTTTTGCAGATTCCTTGCAAATGTCCATTCTGGATTTTCAAAAGTCCAATCTCATAAAAGGCATAATTGCCGAGATTTCGTCAACAACGTTTGAATCAATTTCTATTGATTATGTTGACAATGTGAATCTGACTCCGCAGCACGACGGATTTAGCTGTGGCTTTTTTGTCTGCTTGTATGCAGAGTCCTGGCTTANTTTGGGAGATTGTGGTGACGGCCCAGAAGAATAAAGGGTGGTGACAGGGCCTGCTCCTTCGGGAGATTGTAGTGTCGACCCAGAAGAATAAAGGGTGACCGGACCTGCTCCTTCGGGAGATTGTGGTGACGGCCCAGAAGAATAAAGGGTGACCGGACCTGCTCCTTTGGGAGATTGTGGTGACGACCCAGAAGAATAAAAGGTGCCAGAACCTGCTCCTTCAGGAGATTGAGGTGACGGCCCAGAAATCTGCACCCTAGATAACTTTTTGACTATTTGGGATATGTGGCTCCTGGGTGGCAGATTGCTACAGGACGTCTTCACATCGTGGCATTATGCGGGAGGCAGAATTTGTGATAAACCATTTATTTTATTTGCATAAATATTTCTATTTTGTGCACTTTAATGGTCAATTTTAGCCTACCTATTTTTACCACATTCACATATTCAATGCCGACTTTTTGTTTTTAGATGCCTTCTAAACAACAAAAGTTGAGAAAGAAGAACACTGAGCGATACCAGCGGCGAGCAGATCGGTCTGTCAGCCCGGGTAGCTCATGTATCCCAGATAGTCCTTTGGACTGCAATGGGAGTGCAGTTGGGAATGAGGCATCCCAGGGCACAACGCCCAAAATGAGTGCTTTGCAGATAAGCACACCGGCTTCGTCTATGGGCAAGAAAAGGGGCAGACCCCCAAAAGCCGGAAAGATATCGAATGGACTTGAGTGTGCGTCTTTTAATGACACACCACGCACTACACAAAGTGAAAGTGCTATTAATTCGCCGTGCGAGAAAAAGGAGAAGTCAATAAATTGCACTGAAAGTCTTACCGAAAATATGACTGAAGCAATGCCTTTGACCCCTGTCACAGCGAAAAGAACCCGTGGAGGCCGCCCTGTCAAATTTAAAGGGGGGCCAGGCAGGGGTAAAACTTTGGATTCTATGAGTGAAAGCTCAATAATGGAAGACAGCTTTGAGCAAAATGTACCAATGGAGGTTGAAGAAGCGCTTAAAGAAGTGGATGCCAACCTCAAAATGGTGGATGCGCCAAACGCAGTAAAAAATATTGATTTCAACACGGTGCGCATGAATTTTGCAACAACTCGAAATGCAAATTGCAAAATAAGGCGATGGGCTGGTATTGGCCTATATGCTGATGATTCAACATCATCAGGGCCCAGATTCATCGAGACATGTTGGAACAAGCCCGATGAGTGGCTAAACGACGGATTTATTAGCGTTTATTTGGCATACTTGGCGTCCATTTCCCAACGTAAAGTTGTCGTTGTGGATCCGCTTGTCTCTACTCCGGATACCGCTGTAGTTAGACGCAGTGCATTTAAAAACTACACATTCGGATATGACCCGAACAATGCGGCAGAAGTTATTCTTATGCCGCTAAACTTTCCAAATCACTGGACACTTCTTGTCCACGATGTAGCGGTTGGAACGTATTTTGCAGACTCGCTGCATATAAGCAGAATGGATTTTGCCAGAAGTGAACTTATAAAGGACATTATTGTTGACATTGTCCCAGTTGAACGTTCGTCAATCGTGATTGAAAACGTTAACAACTTAACGCCGCAGCAAGACGGTTTTAGCTGCGGCTACTTCGCTTGTCTGTATGCGGAGGCGTGGCTTACGAGCCCGAAAACATTCATTTTGAAAAATTTGAATATAAACTATGAAAAAAAAAGGATTTTATGGCACTTAAATGAGCTTTACAGCTCTGATAATGTGCCATATCATCCAAGGGCGGATGTAGCTTTGCCCTGCCCATTTGTCAAAAGGCTGGAAATGGAAGATGGGCAATCAACTTCCAAAGGTGTTCAGTCAAATGTGCAAGAGGATTCAGACGATTCCGATGATATTATGATCGTCGATGTTCTGGCCAAGGAGAAAAGTGCGGAAGGAAATATTTTCTTCATTGATCCTCCACTGCATGAACAAGCAGTGCATCCAGCCTCGTCGGCTATGAATGCTGTTTTAACACAGGCGGAATTGCCTGGTGAAAATCAAGCAGATGAACTTGCTTTGATTGTTGAATCTTGCCAAGCGCAAGAACCTATTGCGCAGGCCAGTGAAGTAATTTTCAAACGGCCAAAAACGCCACCAAGGCGTTCGTCGCGCATTAAACGCCTGAGCAATTCACTCAGCCGATCTCCATCGCCGGCAGCAAAACGCGTGCCACCTTCAAAAGGGATTGGATCAACAACGCCGTTGACAAAGCGTTGCCATATGGTCCATAAAGGTTGGCACTGCGCTGCTGCGGCAGCAAAGCATTTTCCAGACTATTGTGATTCTGGTAAGCTTGGAGAAAAAAAATGCCACCATTGTGGCGCACATCTCTTTCAGCACGAAGAGAGCAATATATGCTGCCGTCAAGGAAGAGTTGAATTGCCGACATTGAACCCACATCCTGATGAGCTGAAACAGCTCATTGTGGGGGACAGCCAAACCCGCGAGGGCAAGGAGTTTGTCCGAAACATGTCGCGATACAATAACCTGCTTCAGTTTGCCAGCGTTTCCGCTGGCAACAAGCCATGCCCAGCTGGTGGCCCGATGGCTGTAATTCTCAACGGAGAATTCCATCGGCGTATCAGCAGCATGCAGGCTGGATCCACACAGACGCCTGGCTTCGGCCAGCTCTACATACTGGATCCAGTCGAAGCCATGGAGCAGCGAAGAAGCAACCCCACTTTTACGGGGGGAAAAATAACAAAAGAAGATGAGTTTGTGCAAGGCCACAAGCTCAATGAAAACACACTGGAGTCATTGGAAAAAATGATCCAGGAAAATCATCCTGCTGCGAAAGCCTACAAACAGGCTCGCGAACAATTGCAGGATCTTTTCAAAACACAGAAGCCGGAAGAATTGCGATTTTTCCGTATGACTCTGTTGGATGCCCGCAGAGCTCCAACAGCTGTGAAAGACCCAAAAYTGCATCCCAACCAAATTATTACACCCTCAACGGGTGAGGGCATGTTTGCAATCCATGCGGATCCCAGTGGAGCACCTCCACCAAAAGGGATTTGGGTCGAGAACAAACAAGGGCAGCTAAATGAAATAGCCCCATTCAGTCCATGGACGGACAGCTTGGCGTATCCATTAATAAAGCCGTTGGGCGATGATGGATACACGACAGGCATTAAATATGCCAAACCGCCTTCACGAAAGCGCAAAAGCGACGTGAGCACTGATCATTTGTTCGATTCGGATGTCGATTCTGATCTCGAGTCATGCGCAGCAGACTCTGATGCATCGTCTGATGCTGGATCTGTCGCTTCTGGCGCATCGTCCGTTTGCGGWCGGTTTGGAAAAGCAAGGCAATTTGTTTCCTTGCGAGATTATTGCAAGTACTATCTCGCAATAAGGGATGGTGATGTTGCGGCGGGATACCATCACATTTTGACATGTGGTGGTGGGCTTGGTCAGCGTTGGATCCTCGATCAAGCTGCCAAAATTGACTGGCAGATAGCCTCTTTTTTGCGCAGGCCAGACATGGACCTGCGGATCAGCACCCCACGCAACTTGCTGCAGTATTTGATCAACCAATACAATAAGCAGAAAGCACGTCAAAACCCCAATGCACAACGCAAAAGTGTTGATGACATTGGCAGTGTTGTGCGCCTCTCTGAAAAGAATGTGAACTCTCTCCAATATTGGAAGAAGATGTACGAAGATTGCAACACAATCTTCGCGCGATATCACGACGCAAAAAAAGCGCGTCTGTTCATCACATTCACCAACAACAGAGAGTGGACAGAATTCAAACAAAATCTGTATAAAAACGGTCAAGTATTTACTGACCGATTTGATCTCTGGATGCGAGTTTGGTGCAGCAAAATTGCTGTCTTCCGTCAAGAACTTTATGAGAAAAGTTACTTTGGAACAATCATTGGATCTGGCGAATCCATGGAGTTTCAAGGGCGTGGCGGTCCACATGCCCACATTGTGGCTCAGACTGACCTGAACGCACTTCCAGAAGTAATTCAAGAGTACATATGGGCACATATTCCATCTTTGCCTGACAAAGATGACGATACGCCAATTGCCCAAATGCATCGCGAAATTCGCGAATTAATACACATGCAACTGCACAGATGCAGTGACACCTGGTGTGGGCCAAAAGACCCTAAAACTGGGCGGTGCAAAAAGGGATTTCCTGCCACGTACTCTAAATGTACGATACTGCACCCGGACAGGCCTGCGGTGTACTTTCGGCCAAGCCCMGCAGAGGGTGGTGCCCAAATTGAAGTCAATAAACTCATATATGACAATTCGCATGTAGTGCCATTTAATCCGTTCATTTTATTACGGTTCAGAGTGCACCACAATGTGTTGTTTGCCTATGGAAACAAAGCAAACATTAAATACGCACTCAAGTACCCTTTTAAAGGGCCAGGACATTGCTATGTCGAATGCAAAGAAGAGTCCGGCAACAAAATCGGTATCGATGAGCCGGCTCAATATGCCAAAATGAACTTCCGTGGTGCTACVGAAGCCTATGCGGTTGTTAATTCAATCGCATACGTAAGACTTTCGCACCACGTTGTCAAATTGAGCATTCATTTGCCAAACCAGCAACCAATTGTGTTCAGAGCTGGTCAGTTGGTGAGCAAAGCTCAACAAATTGAGCAAGGCGAATTGCCAGAAACGCCATGCTCGGCCTACTGGAAGCAATGGAAAAATGAATGGAAGGACGCACCTGAATTTAAGGGCATGCTTTTTGTGCAAGTCCCTGAGCGGTTCAGATGGGTCAAAGACAAATGGGTKGCRTACAAAAKAAARCYAWCCAAAAGACCYCCAATTGGTCGGATCGTTCCTGTYCCACCATCGGACCCGGAAAGGTTCGCGCTGTATCAGCTCATGCGTCACTATCCGGGTGATCCCGACCACTTGAAAATGGTGAACCAACAGCCGTGCAGCTCATTTATTGAGGCGGCTATTAAACATGGKCTCCTTGAAGATGACCGTGTTTGGAATAAAACGCTCGAAGAAGCGTCATTATCCCGTTGGCCAGACCAAATGAGATGGCTYTTYGTRAGCATCCTGGTCTTTGGACAACCGAGCAATGCCCGTGAATTRTGGGACAAGTACAARGAACATATGTACCACCCACATGGTATTGCCAGCAAGGCACAACGGCTGGCCAAGGAGCTGCAGGCTCTTGCCGACATTGATTGGCGGTTGTTCAATTTTGGCTTTAGCTGCGTACATTTCGGCTTGCCAGATCCGCCAAATTCTATTGCYAAGAACACTGAAAAGGCARTTGAAGAATTTTTCTTTGGYGATGATGATTTGAATGTGCCACCAGGCCTACCAAATGCAAATCAGCCAGAACAAAATCAACCTCCACCGCTCAACAGCGWCMAASA
>MEIZ01000424.1:10034-25261 GCA_001723225.1 Globodera ellingtonae | reverse complement strand
GCAACGTTCACAAGCCATGGTCATCCCCATGGCCCCCTTTGTTCGCCTTGTGAAGGAGTTGCTCGGGGAAATGGAAGCCTGCAACTGGATTGGAATCTAACGGTAAATCTATTCAGCAACACACGTAATGAGGGAAACTATGCGAGATTGCGAGTGGAAATCACAAGCCAATGGTTTAATTTGTTAGATTGCATGAAATAGGAAAAAATGCCTCATAAATTATTATAAAAACAAATAATTAAGTTGAACAAGCTAATAGAGTATGAAAATGAAAATTAACAAACAAAATGAACAAACCGGCTCTCATAAATGCTTAATCCTTCTACAATATTGAAAGCCAATTAAAAATTATTTAACGTAACAACAAGCTAATAAACCGAAATAAAAGATTAAATCTTACAAACTTTGCATAACCAAATAATAACTTTTAAGATAACTTAAAAATATGACTTTGTTACAACTAACGAATGAAAGCGAAAAAAAGCAAAATTATAAATTTTCAATCTAGTAAAGTTTATTGTAATTTACAAAACAGAAAATTTGACTGAAAACAATAATTTATATATTTAAAAAATTTGGCTACAGAAACTCGTCAACGCTCGGCTCCGACGCCTCTTTGGTCGGAAGCGACATTGACATGTTATTTAATGTGGTACATCAAGACCATTTAAAACATCCTCCTACAATGTCAAGCGTAAGATGCAAATCACCGAAGCTGCGCACTTTCAAAAAAATTTCGACCAAATTGCAAAGAGTAAAAACTTTGTGTTAGAGTTTTTAAATGAAAAATTAAAGAGGAAACGGATTTGAACTTTATCGTATAAAACAAACTAAAGCATTTTATCAAATTCTATAATAAAATTAATAAGCATGCTTTTTCAAATTCAAATTGAGCAAAAATACAAAACCATTTTTTAAACATAAAAGCATACAAAACCAAACAGATTTCTCATGCAAATTTTGAAGTAACTAATTATTTTAAAATACGCGTTTGTTATGTTATATAAATGCAGTAGATCAAAATTAATAAACCAACAACAATTATAAAACGAATGTTTTTAATTTGTTTAATTAATTATTTAAACCTAAAAATCATATTAGAAGCAACCTGAAAGATGAAGCCGTACCGCACACGTACAAGTTAAAGAATGATTAAGTAAAATGCCTCTAAAAAAATGCTGCCTTCGCCTATTATAGTATAAGAAACATCAAAAGGACAAACAACAGAATGTGCAACAAAAGCACAAGTAAACAGTTTATTAATCATTTAAACCAAAATTTGATATTACTAAACACACCGCTTACGATGTAGCAATCTAAAGTTGCGAGTTGTCGCAATATTGTGATTTATTATAGGTTTTATATCGAGTTTTTGAGTTCAAAGAAACCCAATTTTAACTTCATATAAATTTTTTATTAAACTATATATATCAAAATGAATGTTGTGTTTCAACATTTTTTTCAAAATTCACGCATTCGAGAGAAAACTTTTAACTATAAACTAAAGAGATTGCCGCAATCGAGTTGAGAATGGTGGACGAATAAAGTAAAAATAAAATAAGTTTACTGTATTAAGAAATTGTTTGAAAAAATAACCACTAAAAAATAAATATCTTTTCAGGCTCAACTCGCCAAATTTGAGCCCTGAATTTTTAAAGTGCACGATATTCAGCCAGTTCAGAAAATTGAGATGAATGACGCCAAAAACATAAAATAATATTATAAGACATCCATTAGTTAAAATCTACTGAAAAAATATGGCTCATACATTGATGCCGATTTGAAAACAAGTTCAGGAGTAACTTTGCGTCAAAGCAGCAAAAATAAATAAATGTAAAAAACAAAATGCGAAGCGGTTCGCAGACACAAGACTGAATTAGTAAGAAATTACTGTGCCGATCGTCCGATCTCAGTTTTTTAAAGAGAACAAAGAATTCGGCAACGTATGAGGAACAACTTCTATTGTGGTCGAAACATTAAAACCAGTTTAAGGTCTTAAAAAATAAAAAAGGAACTCATTTGTTGTAAATGCAAAATATAAAATTAAATATAAAATGGCTTGTGCACACAAATGTGAGTATGAAAATGATGAAATTAAATAGCAAACTACCCAACGATTCTGTCTCGATTTATTTTCTAAACGTCTGCTATGCAAAATTCCAGGGGATTGTTTTGGAATAAACAGGAAAATTACTGCTAGTGAAATGAAATCAATTCAAAAAGGCTAAGATTACAAATTTTTTTGTACAAAAATTAGTTTATTAAAAGGTACAACCATAAAATTAAATTTAATCATAGAAAGATTAACGCCAATTAAAATTTTCTAGGTTTGCGCTAAATTTATGTAACGCAGTTTTGTTAAAAGATATTAATATTATTTAATTTGTTAAGGTACCAATTTTAATCCTTAAAATGTGTAAATAATGCTCTTTATTAATAAAGATTAATAATTTAATTTGTGATATTGAAAACATTAATACAGTTAGAGATCTATTAAAATCGAAATATATAACAAACAAAAAAAATCAAAAAATCCTATTTTCCAAAATTATATTGTATATAAAGTCAATAGCTACAAAAAAAATTAAAAAATAATTGAAAAAGAACATCATTAAAAAAGGATAGAATTCCTTGAGATTGGAGATGGTGAGATTGAATTGGGGTAGAAAAAATTTGGATGGATTATAAAAATAAATTAGATGTAATTGTCAACAAATATAGATATTAATATAATTAATTATTTCCTACACAAATTAAAAATGATTGATTTTATGCGACATCCAAAGCGTATTTTTAGTTTGCACTACATTTGGCGTCTCAAAACTACAAAAAACTTTCACCGTATTTAATTTATAATTGAGCGAACTGAATCATTATTACAATTAACATATCTTTAGTCATAATATATACTTTGGCATGATGACAAAAAAAAATTATTTAGTTTGCTAATGGGCCAGTCTCGCGGCGAACTTTTTCAAGAATGACGTATATTAACCGTTCATAAATTATTGTGGTGTGCTAGGTATATATGTATAAAAATTGGAAAAAACCAAAGTGCACATCACAGCGAATTTGCGCATCTAGGACGTTATTATATAGAAATTTTACTTTCCGTCACACAATTAGTCAAATAAAAATTTTTGCAATTGATGCTAATAAGGTTGAAAAACAAATAGTTACAATTATTAATAAACCATGGGGTGCTGACATGTTGCCTTCTGAGGATCGGGAGCGTGCCGCTTCTCAGCTTTTTAAATAACACTCACGAAATAAAGATTAAACCACGGTTATATTTGTCAAAAACAAATAAATGAGATAATAAGGCAGCGGCTTGTATCATCAGACTTTATCAGAAAGTTTATAGAGGGAAAAAAATAAACGAAAATACTATTATGAATCACCAAAGAAATTTAAGAATTAAAAAAGTTTAATGATTATTATTGCTAGTTAAATGGTCCAAACTAAGCTGTTAATGTATGTAATTTATTTAACTCAAATAATTTTAAATATAAATGATAACATTTATTTAAATATAAAACAAAAATAAAAACTGTGAAAGTTATAAATTTAAAAAGTCAACCACAGGTTCAGGATGTGGTTCATCCTTGGTTCAGTTGGGTTCAACACGGGTACAAGATCTTTTTATATAACTTAATGATGTTAAAAAAAATTTAAACCCATATTTCATTTAAAATTAAATTAGTACAAATGGTGAATAAATATAAAACCCAATCAATTATTACACTCAATCAAAAAAAGGGACCGATTCCAAACCGAAAAAAGTTAAAAAATAAAAATAATACCGTAAATTTAAAATGAAAGCTATAGAAATCTCGGTTCAGAATTCCGCAAGCGAAAATGCATCAATACCAGGATTCAACAAAATTTTATATTACAAAAAAAGTCTATTGCACAAAATAATCAAAGTCTTTAATAAAACAATTAATTAACATAAAACGGGGAATCACGGCGATGCAAGTATTAAAATCTTAAATACAAAGCATAATTTAAATAAATTTTGAGTCAAAATTTAAATAATAAAATTTATTTTAACTTTATAGATAAACTATCGTTAATTCTAAAAAATAGTAATAAATAACATAATAAACGAAAATAATAAATGTTGTAATGTTTATGTTTATTTTCTATAACCTGATAACTTTGATCCGGATTAACAAGTTTCTATAAAAAAAGCGTTAATTGTTAGTTAAGTGATTATTTATTGTTTTCTCGCGCACTCTTTTTAAATAAACTACAACTAGGAAACTCATCACATAATTATTTACAGATTTATTAATAATTATTAAATAAGATTTTGAAAATGCATTAATCATTAAAGGCAGCGGGCAACTTCAATTGATGCGCTTTAAAGATATGGAAAAAACCGAGCCGGTTCAAATTGAAATGAATTTGAGTCCGTGGCGCGGATCGACGCTAAATATATGCAAAAAATCTTTATATATTGCTCGTTTGCACAAAAACCAAATAGTATACCTAAAATGCGATATGTATAAAAGAGGATTAAATCAATTTATTTGAATCAAACAAGACATCATTAAGTTCGAAAATCATAAAAAAGCTTTTAAAAAATTATGAGTAAGGTGATTTGAATAAAAATTGTAATTGTAAAGTCATTATTAAATATCTAATTTTCAAAACAATGTAATCCTGGATTTTCTCAACCAATAAAAACCATTAACAAATAATCGATTATAATAAAATTTTGTTTAATACAATTGGTGTGTAAATAATTAAAACTTTGCTAATTAATATTATAAAAAATAGACGCAAAAGTCTTAATATGTAAGGTTAACAATTAGACCAGGAGACACCGATGGAGTCTGAAGAAACGAGCTATTCTGCATCCAACATTGGTCATACGAGGACTGTCATTGAACTTTTGCTGAATTGGAGGGCGTTTCCGGGTTCAGAGATAGTGTTTTTATTTTTTTCCAATTTTATATCAACAATTAAAAGTTTAATTTATGCAAATTATCAATCTAATAAATTTTTGGTAAACATTTGAAATTATAATTCTAATAAAAATATTTCATAATAAAATAAAATAAATAAAAACAAGAGCTGGGAGTTTTTTGTCTTTATTATACCTGAATAAGTTAAAAAACGTTTTCTCTGATCTGAATACAAATGATCCCGTTGAAATCTGGAGAAAAAAATTCAAATTAATCCAGAGTTTGCAAACGAGTCTCATCGAAACTTTAAAAAATATTAAAAATAAATATGAAAAATTTATTCAACTTTTTTAAAAACTTATAAATAACAAAAATTATTTAAATATTGACGTAAAACAAAGGCAAGAAAAAGTATTGTACAAAATTTTAACGAAGATTTATAAAATTAATCAGCTCGTTACTTTTAATATTTGAGAATTGCAGCTTAATTTAAATTATTATATATTATCCTTGATGAATTTTTTTATTTAAGAGTACGTACATTTGTCCCAAGTGCATAAATATTAGAGTTTTGGTGAGATGCTCCTGGGCAGTCTGCATGACCCTCTATCCTGTTAGAATATGCGCATATTCCAGATGGTTCATGAGTAGTAGTAATTTGAACTTCCTGTTTTGCAACATTTTAAAGTTTTCCACATATTCATTTTATTGGGGTGCTTTAATTAGAGAAGCAACATGATCAGAATTTTGTCTTTACATTTGATGTAATTTATATGTTACTTTTTTATGAATTATAATTTACTTTTTTCTTCTAATAATCTTGACAAAATATGGAATCGAGATAGCGTACTCTACATTTCTATACATTTATATCTTAAGGGCATAAGAATTAAGGGTGCAATTTTCAAATCTAAACTGAATAGACGCGAAAATAATTAATTGTGTTTGTTTCAGGCAATGACACTGAATGCGCTATGTTCTGCACCTCACACCTCCCCCCCCCAAAAAAAAATCATTAAGCTTGTTTTATGTGTGTTAGTGTCGGCTTATTATTATAATTTTAAATATAAGCATATTTATTATTTTACGTATAGTTATCATCACGATTTTTGATCATTAATAAATTTACAACCTCTCTTTAATTTAAATTATTGCTAGGAAAATTAGTACTACTTAAATAAACAATTTCAAAAAACCCGGGATAACGAAAATATAAACATTTAGCTAATTAAAAATCAACGGTATGAAATAATTAGAATTTTAATGAATAAATCATTGACTATGGTGATTCGATTTTTGTCAGGCGTCGCTCGTTGATTTTTGACTATTGGGTACAATTTATAATTCTTTTGATTTTGAGTATTGGGTACAATTATAATTTGGCGTGTTTCCATTGAATAAGTATAATATGATCAAATAATCATTCCTAAAAATTTTTTTTTGATCGATTGAGTGTGCGGTACTTTTTTTTGCCAGTTATTCTATCCGGCTTTTGTTTGATGTATAAATAATATTCGATTTCTAGATTAAATTCATAACAAATGCTAAAATAAAAAAATTTCCGATGTACTGTTGATAAACTTTTTTGAACAAAATAGTCACTCCAAATGCGGAATGACAACCATAAACCGCCCTCCTCCGCCCCCCCCCCCGGCCGGTCGGGGCGTCCATTCGGCCCACCACAGAACAAAAGTATCGAATGAGGAGAGAGAGAAATATGTGCTTCTCTATTTCCCACTCTTTTTATAATGCCCTTTATCAGTCTTCGCTCACCATGCCAATCAATAAAAGTAGCGTCGGGCGTCATTTTATTCGCCGTTCTGCCATGCATTCGTTCATTTCATCCATTTTTTGGTGCAAAGTTTTGATGGGCGCTCGTCCGTCCGTTTAATTAGGATTTGTTTTGGTTTAAGTTTTTATGATTTTGAAGTCTCTACTTAATTATATATATTAATAGGGTAGGCCGTGATTCCGACTTGGATTGGCCGGATTATTCCAGTTTTTGGAATACCGATCTCGATCCCGATTTTTGAAAATCGAAATTCCCAACTGTTAAATTTTTCCGTCTTTTTGGATTGGAATTCGGTTTTTGGAATACCCGGTTAATTTAAAATTTTAACTCTTAATTTTTTAAATGCAGCCAAATCAACAAACAAGATTCATACGAAAGCTCTAAATGAGAAGAATCATTTGGGGGAAAGAGCCAAGCGGTTCATTTCGTTTTTATAAAGTTTAATGCAAAAAAGCACCCGTTATTAAAATAACTTTTTCACGAACTTTTCTAATTGCCAGCTTTGGCTTAACAATAGCTTTTAAAAGCATAGATCTTTCGAATGCATCTTGTTTGCTTGATTTTGTTTAGTTTAAAATTTTTTTAGAATTTCTATAATTAACCGGGTAATCCCGGAATTAACCGACTAAAATTAACCGTAACATATATGTCGATTTCCTTCAAATTTTATAAATATTGACAGAATTTTGCACTTTATTTTGGCTGCCACCTATTTTTGTACTTTTTAGCTAAGAAAAACGTTGTTTCAGGGCGATCGAAGAATCCGAATCTTGTAGGATTGTGATTTATATACACTCCAAATGGACTTAATATGCACTTTTATTCTAGAAATGCAAACAAATAAGAAATACTGGCATTGTTCTGTAAAAAAGCGAATCTAAATTTTAGAAAATTGTAAGTTCATCAAAACGAATAATTAAATTAATTAAAAAGGTTCTCAAATTAAGAAATAGCTTTTTTTAATTTAAAAAGAAAAATAATTTCCAACAAATGCAACTATAAATATTAAAAAACAAAGCAATAAGTTAAATTTAAAAACTAAAAGAATCCATCTTCTCTTTGAAATTTGTACCAATTTATAAATTCAATTATTAAAATAAATTAAAACAATATTCATTCCCAAATGTATATTTACTTTAATCAAAATGTGAAGAGCGCTTTCTTCTACGTAATACGGTTATATTGAGTTATTTATGAGCGTATATGATAAACATTACATGTTACAAAATAAAAAGCAAAAATAAAATAACAAAAAAATAAATTTTCAATTCAGTTAGTTTAGTTATAATTGCAACAGACGCCAACAAGCTTTTTAGTTAAAGAAATGAGCAATAAATGAATGGTTCAAATAAATTATAAGAAACAAATATTAAAGAATCATTTCTTTAAAACATTACTTACAAAAAAATTAAATAATTGAAACAAAGCATGATCATAAATCCGAAAACTGACGATTCCACGTAATTTTAATAAAAGTTTCAAAGCGCTTGGGTTAAATGTTTGTGAATCACTAAAAAAATTTTCATTACGAAAAAACTAAGGGGCATCCATCATTAGATCTTAAAATAAAATCATCAATTGCAAAAAATAATAAGAATTATAAAAATTATTAAAATAAACCGATTTTATTTAAATAAAAAAATACGGTAAAATTATTATTGTCACTTGGGAATATTCAAACAATAAAACCAACAAAAATAATTTTGTCAAATATAAACCTTATCTACTAAGACAAAATAAAATAACTAAACTATAATAAAATATTTAATCTTTCTCAATAAAATTGCATTAACTAGCAAAATCTATTTTTATTTAGTGAACTAAAGGGGAATAACAAATTGGTGAATGCTGAGTACTTGCTGAAACATAATAAACAACCCTGAATAATTTTTATTAATATTTTAAAGGTAAATGATTAACACTTGCAATTGATACAAAACATCAATTTCTTTCAATACAATAATGAATTTGAGAATCTTTCTATTTTTAAACATTTTATTTAATTCTCAATAAACAAAACTAATTATTATGAACAACTTAAATTTGAAAATAATATTAAAATTAAATACAATTAAAGCAAGAGGTACACATTGGATTCATGAAAGATTAATCACATCAATTATAAACGCGAAGCCCATAAATACAACTCCACTATTCACTTTATTGATTTTGCAATAAAAAATATTTATTTTTACGGAGCACTTAAATAAAAGTAAACTTTTACATTTAATAAGTAATAAGGTGCTTACAATTAAAAAAAAAACGTCATTATGCAAAATAATTAGAAAAGCAAATTATTTATAATTAAAAATAGAAAGTTTAATACAAGTTAAAAACGAGCGGTTTACACCATAAGTATTTAAGTAAATTATTTTTTAAATACTAACAAAACATTCAAGTTAAGACACTAATTAAATATAACATTTTTAACTTCACGAATGACAACAATGGAATTTCTTAGTTTTACATGTATTTGAAGTGAATAAAGAGAGAGAAAGAATGGTTATGTATATATCTGTTTCTGAATTAGGTCACTAATGGGTATCCCATAAATAAATAAAATTTATAATAAGATATAATATATTAAAATATAAGTAAATAAGTTAATATAAATAAATACATTGCCAAATTTAATCAACTGCTTATATGCCTGTCTCTTATACACATCTAGATGTGTATAAGAGACAGCTAATGGGTATCCCATAAATAAATAAAATTTATAATAAGATATAATATATTAAAATATAAGTAAATAAGTTAATATAAATAAATACATTGCCAAATTTAATCAACTGCTTATATGCTGTATATAAATAATCAACACCCAAACATTATATTCATTTAAAACCATTCAAAGATAGTTTAAAAAATTCATCGTAGCTAAATATCAATGGTTTCTCCTCTACTCAACGAATCAATTCATTGATTCTTATGTGGAAGTGACCACTAGGGTGGGTCACAGCGGTTAACCGAATTTGAAAGTGACAGAATTTGTTAAGAAATTTGCAACCAATGTTTTAAAAATGAGGTCATTTTTTTGAAGCTTTTTAGGAATCGAAGGGGCCCTGCAAAAGAAAAAATGAACGTTTTAGTGAATTCAGTTAGGAAATGTGCCTAAAATTTGCAAAAAAAAATCACCATTTATAAGGGTTTCTGAATGATATTTTTTGTTTTTCGATTAAAAGTCAGTAMAAAAGAGTAATTATTAAAATAAAAAGAATAAAATGGATTTTCTCTMATGGATTAGAAACTCCGATAAATAAGTTACGACACAGAATTTAACAATGCGGCATACGAGAATTGAATGAAATGTTGTGCAAAAATATTTTAATTTTAAAATTTGATTTGTCATTATGCATAGAGTTTTTAAATAAAAAATTAAAGAGGAAACGGATTGGAACTTTATCGTATAAAACAAACTAAATCATTTTATCAAATTCTATAATAAAATTAATAAGCATGCTTTTTCAAATTTAAATTGAGCAAAAATACAAAACCATTTTCTTTAACCTAAAAACATACAAAACCAATCAATTTCTCATGCAAATTTGAAATAACAAATTATTTTAAAATACGCATGTTAGATTGTATATGCAGAAGATTATAGACCTAAACCAACAACAATTATTAAAACTTATGTTTTAAATGTGTTTAATTAAAATTTATTAATTATTGAAACCTAAAATCATATTAAAAGCAACCCGAAAGACGAAGGAACTGCACATGAATGATGAAAATATACCTCAACACGTACACGTAAAAGAATGATAAATAAAATGCCTCTAAAAAAATGTTGCCTTCGCCTATTATTGTATAAGAAACATCAAAAAGACAAAAGGTTAAGCAAAACAAAAATCTTCAAAAATATCGTTATCACACGAAAAAATTTGCAACAAAATTAAAATTCTATTTTACTCAATATACAAAAAGGCTGACAAACTTTGCAGAAAATCTGAAGTGAACCTAAAAAATACAAAACAATAATATAACTACTATGATTTCGTTTACGGCCATGGAAAAATAATTAAAATTAAGAAATAATAAATACATAAAAATATTTTACTATTTTTAAAATTATTTGAGAACGCTTTGCACGAATTAAAAACACGACGGACCAATCCAAAATATACGTTGCGATGCAATCACGATTCTAAAATTGAGGGAGGGGTCTGTTTGCGTGATCATTGATGTTTGTTCCGTTCTCGCGCTGCCAGAGAAAAATTTATTAATTTAAAATTTTTTAATTTAACGAAGATGCACCAATGTCTGAAAGCGTAAAAGACGTGCACGGTGCGATTTTCTCAAAATTATTACCAATAAACTTGTATTTAAAATTTTGTTTTTTCAAATTAACGCATAATAATCAGTAATTTTAGTAAAAACGAACGTTTGTATAATAAAAGCATGCTAATCTGCGACACCAAGATAAAATATTTATGCAAATCAACGATAAATAATGAAATGTTACTTTGCAAGTGTCAAAGATTAGGGTGCCAGTCTGGAGTTTCGAAGCTGATGGCACCTGAACTTCAAGTTTAACAAATACCAACAAAAAGCTATTTGGCAACAATGGCAGGTAGTCAAGAAAAACACTTAAAATAGATATTAAAAAAATGAAAAACTAGTCACTTTAATATTTTGAAATATAATAACGAATTGCATTTATTTAAAGCGAAAAAACTTGAAAGTAAAATCAAATATCCAATTAACGGAAATCTAATTTTATACCCCCAATAAATACTTTACAGTAAAAAGTAGCAAATATCTATAACAATAATTATATCATCAAAATTAAACATTTATAAATCAAACTAAACATTACTATTCATCAGAAATGGAGATTTATTTAGTAAAATAATTATTAGTTTTTAAGAGTTGTTCAGAATAAATTAAATTATAGAAAATATTGAATTAAATAATCTCACTCATGGAGGTAAAAAAGCATGATAGAAAAAATGGGAATTCAGCAATTTTTTCTTAGGGAGAGCCACTAATTGAGCCATTAGTTGGCTCTATTAGGTATAAGCTGTATTGCTAGATGAAAGTCTGCCCCAAAATCATTAAAACTAATCTAAGAAAATAAGACGAAAAGCATTACTTTTGTCTGTAAACCTAATTAAAAAGATATTTACAATGCTAAATATGAGCGTATATGATAAAACTAAAGTAACAATTTAAAACGAAACAATTTTAAAACAATGATGCCACCAAATCGAAAGCGTAAAACCAAGGACGGACTTGATGGACTTGGGCAGATTGAGAAACAAAAGAAAAAAGTTGTTGCTCCTAAAAAAATTAACAAGTCCCGTTGCACTTTATATCCTTTAAATGTCAATATAATAAAATTAATTAAAGAATATCGATGAATGATTTTTCTTACTATAATGCAAAAATCCGATATATTTAAAACTAAAGTTTGTATGGCACATTACCGAATGTAGTCCAATATTATAATACTAAAATCATAATGAATACGATTTATGTTAGGTTGTAATATATTTGACACTAATTTTACTTGCACGTTAAGTAAACGATATGTATTTATGTAAAATAATAATGCTGCCAAATCAATTGTCCTTACTTTGTTGTAACTAAATCCTTTTTGAGAATTCAAGATTGGTGATGTCAGAGAGCAAAGCTCATGTTGGGCCTTGAGCAAGCCAAGTGAATAAATTTGAATTTAGTTGAGTTGGTTTTTTAAAATATTAGAAAATTGGCGAAATGTCAGGGCCGCAAATGTCTTATTTTGGCTGGTTCCGCAAAAGTCGGGCCGCAAATGTCTTATTTTGGCTGGTTCCGCAAAAGCGTATTTTCTCTATTAGTAACCCCGGGGTTACTATTGTTCAAACCCCCCTCGAGGGGGGGTCACAATTAGAGAGGGGGCTTCAAAAGGAGATGGGGTTACTATTTTTCAATGTATTTTTTTGAAAATTATTTACATAATTTGAAATTTTATATTATTTTTCTGAACCAAAAATAAATTTTTGTAATAACAAAAAGCATGTGGAATTTGAATATATTTTTGCTGTAGATTGGCTGTATTTGAAATAAAATGGAGTTACAAGTTCAGGGAATCAAAATCTAGATTGCTTTTCGTTTTATTTGTGTTTTTTGCATAATTTTGAGGGCAAATAATTTTTGGAATAGTTTTTGAAAAAAAGTTTGATTTTCACGACTTTTATCACTGACGCATTGTCCGGGAGGGAGCCCGTCCTAATTGAATGGGATTGATGAAGTTGACGATATCGAAATCGTCGCCGATTCTTCGTCACTTAATTTTATTAGTAAATGCTAAATTTTTAACGTAAATAGTAATGGCAAAAATACAACATTATTTGTTAGAAGGGAAACGGGGGGGGCGAAAATTGTTTACATTTAAATTGAAATTTTATATTCGACCAGACCAGGGCCGTAGCCAGAAAAATTTCCATCGATGTACGGACGTCTGGCGTCGTGGGAACATCCCTCAGCCTTCGTGACAGGCGCACTTTTTGACAAAGATTTAAATATTTTTTAGGTGAGTCCACCCAAGTGAATCGGTGTCATGTGTTTTGTCTTTTTGCAAGTCGGTCGTTGTGTTGCGGGTTCAAATCCCGGGACTTATTTTTAAAAAACGAATCCCAAGAGCCAAAATATTACTGTTATTGTCTTGTTAATTTCGCGCAAAAGTTGAAAATTTTCAGAAAATGTATCGTACTTAAGCAATTTTTTAGCTAATAATTATTGATAAAATGGTAAAATAACAGACATAATGTTATTTATAAAAACGCTAACACAAATAAAAATAGTAAATATTCATATACACTTCCTAAATATTTATTTGAAATGCACCCAGCATATAAAATCACGGAAATCTATTCCAGATCACTCTCAAAAACAATTCGTTATACCTTGATACCATAAAATAAATAACGCCCGATAACTTTTCACTTTAACTAAGGCTTCTCTTTTAGGGGGATTTCATTTAAAAAATAATATTCTGAGAAATGATTATTTGAAATTTTCAAATTAAAAAATTATTCTGTAATTAGAAAACAAAATATAAAATAATAATATTAACTCGAATGGTCTTGGCGCATCTTCAGGGCAGTCACAGTGACATGGAACCATGGGACGGGGCTCACGAGACTACCGCACTTCTCACCCGAGTTTGGCCACACTTAACCAATGTCGGGCTGTCTCTGTTTTAAATCCAAAAAATATAAATAAATTTCTCCAAGGCGACTATTTTATATCTAATAATTTTTCAGTGAAGCAATGCAAAAAATGAACAATTAATAAAAAAAGCATCCGCCCGTACAATGGTGTTCAGCAACCCCTAAACTTTGCTGATCATGGATTTTTCGGAAAGGCAAACAATATGCTGCGTAGTCTACCAACGGAAAACGTAATTTTTGGACTGCCAGATTTTGCTACCTACAACAAATGCTGTTTTTAAATGTATTTTTTAAACAAAATTTGGTCGTAGTTAACAATTTGCAAGTGTTTGCTTATAAATCATAAATTATACAAAGTTTATAAGATTGATATTTAAATAGCAATAAAGTTGAACATCAAGCCATGACTCATGAGCTATTTATAAAAATCCAAATATAAAATAAAAATAAATTTACAAAGCAAAAAATAATATCAAAAATCAAATAATTAACTAAATTCATATACAAAAATAAAGATAAAATAAGTAAATTTATTATTACTGACATTAATAATAAATGCTTATGGATCTCGTTGACAAAATTTAAGACGCTCATAATCATGAGATAATCGCCTCTTCAATCCAAGTTCGATGTGTCTTTGAATATTGAATAGAAGCAGTTCTGATGATGAAGCATTAAATTTTAATATGTCAAACACAATAGCAGGTGACAATGATTAAAAATATAAAGACGAAGAAATGAACTCTCCATAAGCAAGCTTTTTTGTTTAAAATTCAATTCCAATATTTGAAAATAGTGAGTTTTTATTCAAATGTAAATAGCAAGTATGACCCATTATACTCAAATAATAAAATATAAATTAATATATTAATATGGCAATGTAAATTTTATGGTTTGGCACCATTTGGCTATTCGATCGCAGACTCTTCTTAATTCTGATTGTAATTTCATAAGGTAAAGCAAGCAAAGATATATATCTACAGCAATGAGTATAAAACTCATTCTAAAATTTTTAAATTTAAATCACATTATCATAACATTTTAAAATTTTACAATTTTTTTAATTTTTATTGTCAAAATTACGGAGATTTACATCTCGAGATTTTGAAAATTTAAAACTTTAAAGTGTGTTAAATATTTGAAAATTAAAAGAGTCATAAGACAAACTTGAAAAAACGGTCCTGAGGGATAAGGGCGCGAAGCAAAAAGCAGGTTGGTGAGCCACAAAGGTGGCCAATGAACCTAATTGTGAAATTTAATTATTCTTCAATTTAAAAAAAACCTAAAATTAATTTAATAACCGCATTTAGAGCTGATGGTTTTAAATTTTTTGCGCAATTAAAAACAGAATATACGAATCAATTG
>MEIZ01000422.1:29575-41119 GCA_001723225.1 Globodera ellingtonae | reverse complement strand
ATYTYWWYTSWKATMTGTTCAATTTATTCGTTTCGCCGTGCGTTCTAATGATTTCTATGTAAAGAAAAAATTCCATTAGCCTTAGAAAGAAATTGCTTTATTGAAGTTTAGTTAAACATTTTTAATTTTTGTCGTCTGATTTTTAATATATTATTTAACCTAAACTATGATATGCTAAGTTTTTCAATAAATTTAAATTTTGTATTGGAATAATTCGTTAATATTAACTATTGTAGTTTTTCATTCATACTCTTATAAATTTGTTTAACTTGTTAATGGTTTACTAGCCAAATGACTGCAGTCTGCATTTATACAAATGTGATTTGTTCCTATCCAGTTTGGCATACTTTCGATAAAAAGGAACATTTTTGAATTTTTTAAGCCTATTAAGACTTTTTTGTTTATAATTTGTCACGATTCAATTATACGTACATTCAAGCCTGCATATAGCGGTAAACACGCAGAATCGGTACCTGCAATAAATTTATATAATAATTGAGATAATAAGTCCAAATTTTTTTGTTTGTCTTAATATTACTTTAATTTTTGTTATGATGGTAGTGTCAGTCCATGAAAAATTAGTTAATTTATTTTCTTTAAAATATGATAAAACTAATTGTATTTGTTATGGGTAATTTTGGAATTACATGGGTAATTTTGAAGGTAACTCAACCAAATTTAACAAATAAGATCTTTAAAAGATCTAAGTTCGTCGTCATAGCGTTTCTTATGTTAAATTCATCTTGGAATGGCGCAGAAAATTCTAATTCTTATATAAATATAAAGAAGTTTAAATTCATAATCATTTTATTTAATTATGTTCTTTGTAAAGTTTATTGATGAAAGGTTACTTATTTTATGTTTCTAGCAATCAACTTTTTAATTATTTTTGTTGTCTACTCTTTTTTGCCTTTTCCAACAATTTTTAAGCTCCTCCCTCACCTTTCTAAGAGTTCTGCGTCTGCACTTGGTTGATCTTCATTGCAAAAACGCTTTTATAATTATCTATTTATTAATCCCTGCTAAACGAAGTTTCCGTACGCAGATTTTCTATTTTTCTCACATCGTATTTATAGTAATTAATTGATACAGACAAGAAATTTTTTAGGAAATGTATTATAACTATTGATTAGTATATTAAAGATTGTGTTAATGTTTATCGTCATTTTTTTGCGTTTACTCCATCGTGTTGATCTTCCATGATGAGTTTTTTAAAATGTATTAATGAGTTGATTAAAATTATGATTGTACATTTAATTGTTTTTGTTGTTTTAAATTAAAAAATAGATTATATCTAAATTAATCGACTTAGATTTTTTATCTTAGCATAAATATTGGTTTTGTTAACCTAGTTGTAAAGGGATCATTAAAACGTACAATTTTTGGAGCCGACCGGCTAACAAACAAAACCCGTAATTTGAGCTAATTAAAAAGAATAAATAATTTGTCATATTTTAGGGCTCTTACAACATGGAAATTGAAAGGATATCATAATTAATAAAAGTAAAAGGTAATTCTAACGTAAACTAGACTCCGAGCATATGAAAATTAAATGCCCGAACCATATAAATGTAACGAGAAATGCGCACAAATAATTATCATAATTAAATATTTTGTTATATTAATTTTAACAAAAAGATTTTTAAAAACATACTAATTTAAATTTTAAATACATCTTGAAAATAAAACGATCAAACACTATTTTCACCGTAAGTGCGACTTTCCAAATGATAATTGACACCTCAAAACTCTCAAGCTGACCACGCTTTGTTCAAACGCTACACGACAAGTGGAGTAATATTAATATTAACAAATTTTGAACCCCAGTTCAATTACAATTTTATTATGCACAATCAAATTCAATTATTAAATCGAATTTTAAAATCTGGTCCTTAAAAAATAAAAATCTGTAAGATAAAATTCAGATTTTCTATTATATTTTACTGCGTGCGCTAATAATTTGACTTTAACACACATATGAGCAAATTATCTTTGCTGTTAGAGCCTGGCAGTTGGTGGTTCTTGCATGCTTTGAAACGTTGAAAAGGCGTTTATAAAAATTATTAAAAACATGTAAAACCCCAATAAATCTAATAAATATAATTTTTAAATCATTACTTTAATATTTTATTTTTTATTGCGTTCTTACGTATTTTTAATTTATATGGAATTTGCATTAATTTTATCTCAATCAGGCGGTGGTGCACTTTTGATCCTCGGACGTTGTCTTCGTAAATTGTGGTGAAACCAAGAGTAGGTCGACGACATTTGCGTTGCATTGGATTTTTTACAACAAAGTACAGATAACACTGTTTTAAGCCTTGAATACCTAGTTTAATTTTTTGATGGAAATTGTTATGAAAAATGGCCCAAAAATGCATCGCGGAAGAAAAAAAATGTAAGAAAAATTTTTAAAAAAATCAAATGAAATTTCAACATTCCTTGACATTTTCGAAAAAAAATCCAGATTGGGTGGTTAATTACTTGCTAGTGATGCTCGAACTGACCCAACGACTAGAGACCCCAAAAAAGCACAAACCTTTTCTCGGGTCCCGACTCGAGACTTTTTCAAAAAAAATTATTTTAGCTTCAAAAAACTCGAGAAAACGAAAATTATAGCCGTTTTAATGGGGTTTCGTAAGTGATCGGCGGCCGATTGGAGTCGCCAAGAGGAATAATAAATTTTACGATTTCATTAAGAAAGTTTATCCAATTTTGAGCTTTAAACTGTTCGGTCGTTTGCTTTCTTAGTTTGCAACCCAAATATGTTCTTTACAATTCCGGATAGAATCAAACAGATATTTTTTAATTCAATTTTATGTTATACTTTGAGCTATAAATTAATAATTGTAAAAGTTGACAAATTAATTACATTTTATTATTTTGGTTTTGTTGTGAGTGGCATTTGTTATTATTTTACATTAACAATTATCTAATATTTATTTATGTCTATTTTTAAATTTTTTTATATTCTAATCTATAAATATTTTACTATAACAAATCCGAAGGCTTTTCATTAAAAAATTGTTTTGTATTTAATAATTGAAAGCCTTTTGAGCCAGCCAACCTTAAAAATAAAAAGGAGCCTAAAATGGTTCAAATTCTTTATAAAAAAATAACAAAGTTAGTTGTTCACGATAAAATAAGATTTTTTACATTGTGGTTTATAATTATATACACAAAATCAATGCTGATCTTGATTTTCTTATTAAGCAGCTTTGTTACTGGTGTTTTATTAATTTTGCTATGAAATGTGCATAATTTTTTAAAAAATTTATTTTACTTTTCTATATAATGCCATACGATCTGAATCAAGCATATTTGTAAATGATAAATATTTTTTTCCTGTATTTTTATTAAACTTTCTATTTACCAAGAATTTTGTGATTATATTTTAAAAATATTTTAAAMTATTTAAAAATATTTAGCGGGATTTGATCTTTGATCTTTTTTTAGTCTTTTCCAAATATAGATAAATTAGTTTTAAATATTCAATTTACGTAGTTTAAGTCTACCAAATTGTGAGTCAATAATTTTCATCTTACACTAACCATGAGACGGCCTGTTCTACCGTTACCGTTTCGGAAGAGATGGATGTATGATAGAATGCGATTGTGAAGACATTAATAAATAATAATGAATATTTACAAAATATAATAAAGATAAATTATTCATTAATTTTATCTATTTTATTTTAAATAAAATTTTGGTAATCTAATAATATATGACCGAAATTACGCACAAAATTTTATCGCATTTAAAAAGAAAATTATATTAAGTCGCCAGATTAGTTTGTTAGGCTTAATTCGATATATTTTAATTCAGATGCAAACAAAATAATTTGTAAATGAAATATAAAAGCTGATGATAATGGGCTAAACGACTAAATCATGCAATGTTTTTTAATTGTAAACTTAAGGAACGGCCCATCATGGACTAAATTCAAAAAAATTTAAAGTAAGATATCAGAAATTAATTAGAAAAAAAGTAAAATTTAGAATTACACTAAAACAGAGCTTTTAACAAATAAACATTTTAAAAATGTTGAGCAATACTTTTTTTAAGATTGTTAACAAACAAATAGTATTAAAGAAAATAATGCAACCCATTACTTGTTCTGTTTCAGATGAGAGGAGCGGGCAGTCTAACTGACTGGGATTCACTGGTGGACACACCCAAAAAATACTTTATCAATTCATAATAAAACAAATATTAAACACAATAAAAAAAGGTGCACGCAAATAATATGTAAAAACATCGATAAACATTAAATAAATAAATAGTCGTTTATTATAATAAAACAAAAAATACATTTAAATTTGGACAATTACAAAATCCTCATGTGACCATTTGCGCTATGGAAGAAGGAGTGTTGCGGGGGTTAATACAAACTATTTCAAATTAAAATCATAACATTAATAAATTAAGTGATTGTACCTTTTTAAAAAAATAATTTCTTCCTTTAAAATGCAAAACAAATACTTAAAAACTTTTATACAAATGAATTAAACTAAATTAAGGTTAACAACCCATAATTAAGTAATCTTTCTAACAACTTATAAAAAGCTAATTTGATAATATATATGAAGTGCGAATACGGTATCATCTTTAATTTTATTAAGCTTTATATTTATATGTAAACACAATATCTCAAAAAATGTGAATTTATATTACTTTTTACAAAATAGACATATTTCAATTATATAAGTGAACTAACTGCAGCGATAAATTTGTAAAAACATAAAAATTGTAACTTCTAATAATATGGACAACAATTTGAGATACGTAATAAAAATGTTATAAATTAATATTTTATTTAATTTAACTTATAAAAAAAGCAAGAAATATTCAATGGCAACAGGGAAAAAAATTTACTCAAAGATTTGAGAATATAATTACACAAAATGATGAAAAACAAAAAAGATGATAAGAGCAACTAGATTTTATTAAGAAAATTGCGCAAAAATTTAGAAATTCAGCGATTTTTCAAAAATAGAAGTGAAGTTATTAATATTTATATATTCGAAGAGAGGGAAACTTTAAACACACGAACTTAAGAATTCACTTCATAAGCTTAAATAAATTATTAAAAATGACTTCTTTGTCAAATTCGTAACTATTCAAAAAACATTGAGTGGATGAGAAATTAAGGAATGCATTGATATGTTAATTAAGCGTACGCCCTAATTTAATCATTGGGTTTTTTAGTAAAGTTGTTCTGCTCCATTATGGAATATTTCCTGGAATTCGTCAGGTGCGGCTTGTACGCCCACCGGCCCAGGCGATGACTGGTTTAAAAAAATAATACAATCAGGCATCATGATAGAAAATCTAGTCCAATTTCGAGTGGAAGTAAAATTGAAATAAAATTTTAAAAAAATCAAAACCTGGATGCTTGGCGGATTGCAAAGAGGTTTTTTGGTAACAATTAAATTAATTTTCAAATAATGATTAATAAGAAAAATAATATCAAACAATATATGAGAATATCCGTTTTAATCTAATCAAGTAAACTCTAATTAAATTTTGTTTAAAATCTATAAAAATAATTAAAACGATGCTCATCGTGAAAGTAATATAATAAAAATGATACATTAATAAAACCGTAATTTGATAAACTAAAATTGAATTRCTTTAAATTAATATTTTTTTAAATCTTATGAAGAAAAAATAAATGTTTTTAAACTCTGTCGTCCTTTTCCCGCTTTTTGCTGTTCGGTCCCCTGTTCTGTCGGTTGCACAATTTCTTCCGTCATTTTTTTCTTTTTGGGAATTCGATCTAAATTCCGAGAATTTTAAGCTTTTGGTTTGCAAATTTTTTTTATAAAATTTCCAAAAATGTTCAAAATATTACATTTACAAATTAAGAAACAGATATGAACTGTAGTTTGTACGCACAAATTGATTGGTTTGTCAACGTTTTTAATTAAAAATATGCATAAAATCGGAATTAAACGCGCTTCCAAACATAGTGACTTTGGTTCAGCCCAGAAGCCAGTGTTGTAAATGTGTAGAATTTCAACTTTATAATTTCTCTGAATTGGAATAAATAAAATTCAGAAAATACTGCATGAAAAATTGATATACAGGCATAAACAAAATTGTATTGAATATATTGATTAAATAGCTACAAATTAAAGTCAATCTTACTAAAATTATATTTCCATAATATTAAATCAATTTTTTATTTATTTAACTGACATAATAATTAATTATTGCCGTGATTGCAAAGCTAAGATTTAAAAATTAATGTAATAAAAATTAAAATATGATAAAACAGAAAAATAAAGAACAATTAAAAACGTAATAAAAAATGTAAAATCTCAATTCAGAAACTAGATAGAAATGGAATAAATCAATAAATGTAATGCACCAAAATAAAAACATGGGCGGTTGCCCTCCTCCGGTGCCTTTCGAATTCTTCACAGACATGCAGAGTCGTGGCGACGTGTCTGCGATATATTATGTTAATCTTTACAAAAAGGAATACTATTATGAATTAAGCAAAAAATTTTGAATTCAAAAAACCAATTTAAACCATTTGGATCTGTTAACTCAAAAAGTTAAACTAATGAAAATATATAAAAGAAAAAGCGACCAAAGAAATATTCAATGCACTTAGTGCCTTTTGCACTCAATCAAATCTAGAAAGGCAAAAATTAGATTGCTTATTAATAATTTCCACCAATAATTAAAAAAACTTATAATCCTGGAAGATTCATTAATTTTAAATAATGTAATCTACGGTATAAATGCATATTTTGAATTCAAAAAATAAAAACAATACAACAATTATTCAATCATGAAAAGTCCAGTGCAGTCAGATAAATTATTAAAATTACGTATGCATGAGGTATGTTTTCTAAAAATTTGTGGAAAAAACAAAAACTTAGAGCATTAAACTGTAAAAAAACCCTTATTTTTTTTAAACGACGAGATTTTTCGTCATAAAATAAGGGTCAATAATCAAAAATTTAAAAAAATAAAAATAAAATAACCATTTTATTCTTAGTGCCGATTGAAAAGCACCCTAAGACTTTATTTAAAAAATGATAAACTAAAAATCAGAAATTCAACAAAATAAAAATAAATAAATAAAACTTTTTGCTCAGATTTAGGCATAACATTGTTAAATCCATATGACTTATTCCAATTGCTAAGCAACAATTAATAAAATGTAAAATATAAATAACGGTTAAAAGTGTAAAATCTAGTCTAAGAGCAACATGAATAATAACAAAATGAAAAACCTTTTGTCTACAATGTTACATTTTAAAAAACGAAATACTTATTTAAAATAATAACAATATAAATATGAAAACAATTCATGACAGACACACTACGGAAGGCTACTTTAATATCGCATGGACGCTAGAGTACTGGGTTCGTTTATGCCCATGTGGACATTTTTGCACTTGTCCATAAAAGATAAAGTAAATAAATGGTTTTTAAATTATTTCTATTTCGTTATTTGTCAATTAAACATTAAAACCAATATGTGTTTGTTTATTATTTCATTTAAATTAATTAGTCGATGGCGAACGCTCCATTTGTTGAAAAAGTTTGTAATTCCGTCTGCTAATTCAAATATTCTAACAAAATTGTCTACCTGCAATAAAATTCCCTAACACTTGTATATTTTTTCAGTGATTATTAACATTTACAGATTTTTTATCGGTTTTGATTCCAAAATGTTGATTTATCATAAAGTTTAAAGTATTGGCTGCACCAGTACCAGGCATTTGATGAGCAGCTAAAGAATATCTCTTAAGCATTAATTTGTTTTTTATAACTTTTATACATTTTTGTAACTTATGGGATATTCCGTTGAATTTATTCCTTGTTAAAATATGATTGAACAAAATTGGAATTAAATGCAAGCTTTTTAGCACTAATTGGGTAAAAACAACATTAACTATGTTAATTTATATTTTCTGGGCAATTTATGCAAATTTTAAAAAGTTTGATTTGGTTCTTAATAGCGTTGCTCACTCATTTTATTGTTGCACGAGCTGTGGGTTTGATAAAGATACATTAGGAAAAATAATCGTCGCAAAATTGATTTTAGATTTATAACCAATATTAATATATTATATTTAAAATAAATTAATAATGTTCAAATAAAAAATTATATTTGAAAAATGAAACTAGAAAACAATATTCTAATTACACGCGGAACTATTATTAAAAAATCACTGATAGTGCACACTTAGCAAAGCCAATTACGAATCTTCAACAAGATATTTCCACGTGCAATTGTTTGGGCAAACTGATCAGCATCCAATTAATTTATTTTTGAACAAATATTAATTAAAATACAAAGAGAATGCTTCGTAGACGGATTTCGGTCACATGCCTGCTAAAAGAGCAGACTTGGCATAAAAATGTATTTCTAAAACAAATTCATTTATAAATCTTTAAAAAAAGTACGTTAATGAAACTCATTAAAAATAAAAAAAAGTATTTTTTAAAGACAAGATTAAAATATATGTTAACCCATTTATGACAAAATAAAGTCCTCCATCTAAAGGATAATAAATTGATTGAAATAAAAGTTTTACTTAAAAAAATTTTGGATTGTTATAAATCATTAACCAAGTAAGGTATAACTAAGTTAATAATCATGTTTTTAGAAAAAAATAAAAAATTATTATATAAATTTAACAAATTGGCAAAAACACTAAAACAAACAACTTTTATGTAACTGTGTACTAATAAAAGCATTTAAAATTACGTAGATTTGAAGTTTGTTCGGTATGCTTTTTGAAAAAAACTTTAACGTAATTTGTTATTCTTTAAGGTTTAAATTTAAAGTGTTAACTATTTTTACAATTGAAAAATTATTGAAAGATTTCTGTCACTGAAAACTATTTAGAATGAATTTAAAGCAATTAATCAACGCGCAGAGAAGTCTGAACTTACGATAACAAAAAAAAAATTAAATAATTATTAAAATATTCTCTTTAGTATTTAAATTTAAAGAAAATGGTGATTCAAAAGATTCTTTAAATAATATTCAATCGAGCCAAATTTGACATAATTCGAAGTAAAATTTTTAAGCACAGAAAATTTTGATTGCAAAATTGATTAGATGTTTCTTTTTAAGCTTTAATTTAAAATATATCTCCGCCGTAGCCTTCTGCAGGTGTATAACTTTAATTTAAGATAAAAAATCATAATAAGTAACTTATTTAACGCTTTCTTTTGAATTTTGTAGATTAGCATTATCAATTTAATCTAACTAAAATCGTTTAGGTTATTGTCATAGTATATTAGACAGCGCCTTCGTAGTTAAGAAAATTAGTAATTATATATAAAAACACTTGGGCTAAGTGTCGATTTTAACTTGTTTTTAATTAACTTATTGAATGTGTAAAATTTGAAGTTTTTGATGCGCGAACACCGACCCCTCCGCGAGGCGACCGGTCAAGAAAAACATTTTTTTTTTTATCATTTTGATAATTTCTTTGATTTGGTGTTTTGAAGTGGAGGCGTCTGCGGGTCTTCACTAATTTGCATTATATTTTAATATATTAATTGTTTATAATGACCGTAGATGCGAATTAAAAACCCGATAAAAAATCAGTTGTATTTTTTTATTTGGAAATTTTTTTCTGTTGTCAAAAATTATATTTAAAAATTTGATTTTTCTTTATAGACTAATTTTTTATTTCGCTCAAGTAGTTGCATATTTGAGGTGTTTGTAATTTATTTAAAAGTTCATAATATTTTATCTTTGGATTTTTTAGCATTTTTTATAATAAAAAACTTTTGGCATCCATAATATAATCAATCATCTAGTGACATTAAATGTTGGTTTCACTTTATTGTCGCTGCGCCTTCGGATGTCATAGGTTTTAAGCGAGATCAAGTCGTAGTTTTATTCTCGCTGAAGTCAAGCAACATTGATCAGATCCAACTGATGAAATAAGGTTTAGAATATAACACAATTTTGATGATGTTTTTAACTAGACTATAAGTAAATCCCAAATTGTATTAAGATTTCTTATTTTTAATTGGTTTTGTTTCCTAATAATGTTTTTAAATCTTAATTTATTGGGTTTTTATTTTGTAAATATAAATTTTATTTAAATATATATTAATATTTGTGAATTATATTTATTAAATTTTGCAAGCAACGTGCTCTTTAAAGCCTCTTTTATTAGTTCGGTCAGTTTATTAAAATGTAATATTTCTAATCCTTTTTATTATTTGTTTTATAATTCTTTTTGGTAAACTTGCTAGTCGAACTTTCAGAGACCGTGATATAAAATTTAAATTTTAAAAAATACACTCAATAATTTCTTGGGTTTGTAACATAACATAATTAAGAATATCCTTTTTAAATTTTCAATTAGCCGTTTTATTATTGAGCCATTATAACTTTATTTACACTGCACTACATCCTTACACCTTATACCATTGGTATTTAATAAACCAAATAAAACAGTAAATCAATGTTTAAAAAAGTTATGATCAGAAAACTACGAAAAGCCCGATTTTTGGTAATTTTACAATCACTTCAACTTTGTTATGCTTCTTCTACCATTTAGAGCTTTTGAATGGTATAAGGCGTTACCTGTTTGGTGCAGGTTATCAATTTTACTCTCAAAACAACTTAATAATGTTCTTTATTTTAAACAAACTCAACAAAAAAATAAGACAAATAAAGTGATTTTTACTGCAATGCCTAATATAAATTGTTGAACAAATTTATTGCTGCTATCATTAAGATATCATACCGTTAAATTTTAATAAATCACTTTTAGTAATTAAATATTTTTCTCAAAATTGATCTCCTTATTTTTAAATACTTTTGGATAAAATAAAACTACTTTTCCAAGTATTTAAATACAGCCAAGTTTTAAAAACACCTAAAATATTATTGTTTTTGTTGCAAAAATTTAAAATAAATTAAAGTTTAAAATAAAAAAATGCAAGTATAAATAAAACGCTATTAAAAAATTAAATCAAATTATGTGCTTTTTTTAAAATGCTTGTATAATGTACGGGTTGAATCCAACTAAAGAAACTTATCCAACTACAAACCTGGAATGACTATTTACGGATTTAAAGTTCTTTACTATGTTTTCTGATTTATGTAAACTTTTCAAAAATTAAAAAAATACAATTAAGCCAATGACACGAAGTGTAAAATTTTAGAGAAGTCTAAAACTGTTGTTTAACTTTCTTAAAAATATAAAATATTAGTAAAATAAAAAAGGATCACAGCCGACATACACTAAAATTTCTATGGCATACAGCGTGCGCACATGCATTACTGTAAAAAATAAAATTACTGCATTTCTAGGGAAAAATTAAATTATGCAAATGTGCCTATTAAATTCATTGTCATCCTGGAGAAAATGATTAAAAAGGCTTTATAAAAAAAATTAAATCACGTTTTATTTATAAGATGCAAGTTATAACATTTGACTTAATAAAATTAGACAAAAATTAAACATTATTAACCATAATGCATTATTTATTGAATTGACAATTCAAAAATAAAATTCATTTATTGCATAAATTGTAATAAAAATG
>MEIZ01000421.1:10839-39128 GCA_001723225.1 Globodera ellingtonae | reverse complement strand
ATTCCTCCAATTGTACGGATTCGGCTTTGTCGAGTGAATTTAACTGATCAGAATCCTCCTCTCACAGAGTCTGATCACGCTGATAATGCCAAAAATGGTGAAGAAATGAAATCAACTGAAAACATTGCTGAAGACGAGCAAAAACGTAAAATTATCGACAAATTCCACGAAATGAAAGACGAATTTAAGCAAAAAGGAAATATTCGGCAAAAGAATGGAATCAAATTGATAAAATTGCTAAACATTTAAAAGTCAATCGCACAAAAATATATGAATGGAAAAAAGAATTTGGCCTAAGTCAAAAAATCCAAAAAAAGAACGAAAAAATTTGGTAGAGAAATTTGATCAGAGAAAAGCCGAGTTAAAGCGGGCCGGATTCAAAAACTCTTATCAAATCAAATAAATGAAACTGTCGCAAAAGAATTGGGCCTCAGTTTTAGAACAATTTACAATTGGAAAAAAAACTTGGCCAAACCAGTGAGTATTTCGAGCCCAATTTTATTATTATTAATTAAAAATTCTTTTACAGAACCAAACCATAAATACACCCACAGCGAACAAAAGGAATTGATGAAACGTTATTATGAAATTAAGGACAAAAATCCTAAAATTAGTGACGGACATTGCCAAAATGTTGAAAATTGGAAGCACTTGGTTAATGGAAAAAGCAATTTAAACGACAATTTCAACCAAACTCCAGCCCGTACTCAGCCAGCTCGTGCACCTGTTGCATATCTGGCACCAAATCTGACACATAGCTCCGTGCACCAACGATGGCTGCCAATGCCATCCCCTGCGGCAGAGGGGCCGTGCCGTTAGCGCTTCCATTGGTGGTGGCATGCTGCTGCCCATTCATCTTCACCGTGCCGTTTGACTGCTGTAGTTGTTGTTGTTGTTGTTGTTGTTCGTTCTCGTGGTGGTTGTCGTTGTTGCTCAACAACAGAACGCCATGTTCGCCTTGGATTATTGTTTGCAATGGACAACAACAATTGAACAGTCATAGAAAGTAGTGATCATGGTTAAGATTTTTACGGATCAACGGACTACATTTTATGTCGTGATCAGATGATCACTGATCCGAAATAAAATGTGGTCCACTGATCCGCTTTGATCAGAAATGATCTGATCTGTTGTAGTGTACTCACCGTTCATCTGTTGCTTCATCTCCAGCGTGTCCAGCTTGGCTTGGGCCGATGCCACTTCAGCAGTCGTCAGCGTCACAACCATAGTTTTTGTTTGCCGAGAATAATATGAATTGGATGAAAAACGAATTTTTTTGCTTGGAAAGTGTGGAACTAAAATTGTTGTTGAGACTAATGAGCTTTTCCCCAAATGAGGTCGGTTAAATAGGCCACAAATGGGCGATGCTTGCACTGATAGCCCCACCCCCAGCCCCACCCCTTCGGGGGAGACAAACTATGGACGGCGGACGGACACCCCCGCCCCCCTCGAGGAATAGGACCTGTCTCTTATACACATCTAGATGTGTATAAGAGACAGTGCTTGCACTGATAGCCCCACCCCCAGCCCCACCCCTTCGGGGGAGACAAACTATGGACGGCGGACGGACACCCCCGCCCCCCTCGAGGAATGTGAAGGGGCGGGGCTGAAAACTGTCTCTTATACACATCTAGATGTGTATAAGAGACAGCGCCGGTACAGTCCGTGTGACGTTGGCGGGCCCGCCGGGCGCACAATCAGATGATTGTTTGCCTTCCTCCTTTTATTGTGCCAAATTTCGGGACTACTTTTGCTGTTTGGCTTTTTTCTGATTTAAATTTAACGATTTCAAATTTTTGAACTTTTTTTCGTTTAGGGCTTCTCGGTGTTTTTGATACTTTTCTGGGCCGAGTCACAAAGTTTACAGTACGCTCTGCTGGGCTTTTTGTTGATGTTTACTTCGCTTGCTGTTGTCACCGGAGGGGATGTTTTCGTAGGGATTGTTTTCCGCTTTATTTATTTTTTTTAATTCCCCAATGTTTTGCCCTTCGGCAAAAAAAAATAATTTTTGTCCAATATACCAGTAAACACTTTATCACCAAAACTGATGCAATAATTCTTCCATAAGGCCTMGGATGAAAGTTGAAAAAGTACACAAGCCAATCAAAATTCATTTCTTATCACATTTAATCATATTTTTGCGGGGGTCCGTCTGGGCACAAAGTGTGACGGGACGTCGGGGAATTCCCCTCTCCCCGCCGGCGAGGACAGCAGCAGCAGGGGACTTCCCCCGGGGGGGGGGGGGAACCCTAGTCAGGCGCCCTCTCGTGTACGCCAATCAGTCGTAGAATCAGTCGAGACTCTCGGTTGATTGATCACAAGGGGCAGTTGGCCGATTATTGTTTTGTTCAATTACAAATCGTCGTAAAAAATACAAACTATCAGAGCATAACATTGTTTAGGACCAGGAAGATTTCGATAACCCCTCTAAGCAGATTTTGCATGATCACGACCCACCCCAACGCTAATAATGAGATCGAGCAACTAAAGGCGTAGACTGAAATATGATCAGTTCAGATCAGTTTCCCGGATCAGATCACCACACACACAATATAAGCGTTGAAAATGACAGAGAAAGGGTTGTTCATGATCATTTTACTCGTCCAACTTTCGTTCAATTGAATGCACACGCCCTCCCTTACTTTTGGTGACATTTTGTCCATGCAAAATGCACATGTCAATTTGGCCACTACAGAATGGCTCTTGGCCTAAGACAACAAAATGTACCCCCCCCCCCTCTCGCCCTCTCGCGAAGGGTACGCGTCCAAAATGGGCCGATCCATGGCCCCAAAATTTTTTTTTTTGTTTATACAAATAATGCGTTCATTTCGCCAATAATTTTGGGGGCAAAATGCATACAAACAAAAGGCCCCCCCCCCCGTGCAAAAACTGTCAGCACATCAAAAGCGCGTCCGGACGACGGACGACAACGACGGACAGTTCACTCTAATCAGCTTGGCCAACACCGTCTTTATCAGCTGAGGACAAGCCAACATAACCTCAACAAATTTTATTACGATGTTGATGGATTGGGGCCGTTTGGGGTTATTGGGAGGGTGGGGGGTTGGTTTTGAGGTGCTTGGCCTGATCATCATCATCATCATCATCATAATGATTAGAGTATTATCATGAGGTGACAGACGGACGCTGAGCAGCAGCATATCGGTGCACGCACAACCAACCAACTGTCTGTAACCGATTGGATCACTTTGTGATCAAAAGTCGGGAAATTTTTTTTGAATCAAATTTTACAAAATTTTGTATGATTTAAGGATTTGTTTTTTTGTTTTTGCTTTTTAATACTGGGAATGGTTGAAAAATTGTGTGTGTGAACCAGGAGAAGTCGAAAAATTTAGCAATTTAACAAAATTTTGGATGATTTAGTTAAAGAATTTAAAGACAAAAAAACATTTTTAACGTAAAATTGATTCCGCTTTTTTTGACCCAACCTTTTGGTATGATGTACCTACGTAATTTACGTATTGGGACTGAAGACAAAAATATTTTTGAGGCTTTCAGTGCCAACAATAGCCTTCAAAATCTTAATTTTGACCAGTATGGGTTCTATAGGAATGCCTTAAAACAAATTGGATTTTAAAATTTTAAATTGTTACATTTATTTTTGCCCCAATGGGTGGGTGTACACAAAATAATAAAACATATCGCATGATTTACAGAGAAATAGAGTGAAAAACTGACTGATTTTTAGCTCAAATTTTGCTGAATTTACAAAAAAAAACAATTTTGTTGCGAAAAAATTTGGCCATTATTTCCTCAACAAATTCAAAGTTCTCTCCAGTCTTCTTGGGTCGTTATTTTCTTTTTTCAAAATTTCTTATCATCATTTGAAGTCCACATTTCTCACAGCATTGGGAACCAAAGTTTGCTTAAACAACAATTTTTTTTTGCCCACCAAAAATTGTGCAAAGGCATTAAAAATGGAGTTTTTTGTTTTGTTATGTGTGGTTGAGAGTCGATTAATATGTTTCAATACCCCCACAATAAATTTTATGTAGGGCTCAAAGGTTTAAGTATCTTTGTAAAATTTAAAAAAAAAATCAATAATTTAGAAATTATGAAATATTAAATTTATAATTTGAGAATAATATATTTTCTAAAATTAATATCATGAAAATTTTCCAAATTTTTTATTTTTAACCTGAATTTAAGAAAATTTACTCTTAATTGAAAATCAGAGACCGGAAACTGGGCCCAAAACCCAAACCCCAAAAGTTTATGAAAATGAAAAATGAACAATCTAGTTGCGGATAAAGCCGAAAAATATAAATAAATCCTTAAAAGATTTCCAAACATAAAACATTCATTCAAATATTTCCCGAATTCGAATTCCCAATTTCCTGAACATTTGCCGCGGCATTCTCTTCCACAGAATGCCCAACATCGACAGCATTTGGATGCAATTGCTGTCGTTTAAATTGCTTTTTCCATCTAACCAAAGTGGTTCTTCCAATATTCAACATTATGGCAATATCCCCGTCTCTAATTTTAGGATTGTTGTCCTTAATTTCATAATAATGTTGCATCAATTCCTTTTGTTCGCTGAGGGATTGTTTATTTGGTTCTGTAAAAGAATTTTTAATTAATCTAAATAAATAAATAAATTTAGTCGTGAAATACTTACTGGTTTGGCCAAGTTCACTTTTCCATTTGTAAATTGTTGTTTTACTAAGGCCCAATTCTTTTGCGACAGTTTTATCTAATTCATTTTTATATGAACTTTTGAATCCGGCCCGCTTTAATTCGGCTTTCATTTGATCAAATTTCTCTATCAAATGTTTACGTTCTTTTTCATTTAATACTTTTTGACTTAGGCCAAATTCTTTTTTCCATTTATATATTTTTTTGCGATTGACTTTTAAATGTTTACCAATTTTTTCCTCAATTTGAACTCTTTCTTTATCCGAAAATTTTCCTTTTTGCTTAAATTCGTCTTTCATTTCGTGGAATTTGTTAATAATTTTACGTTTTTCATTTGAAGTCATTTCGTCGCCAATTTTGGCATTATCAGAGTGATCAGACGCTGTGAGAGGAGGATTCTGATCAGTTGAATTGGGTTCAATTTGTCCAATCTGATCAGTTGAATTGGGTTCAATTTGTCCAAGCTGATCAGTTGAATTGGGTTCAATTTGTCCAATCTGATCAGTTGAATTGGGTTCAATTTGTCNATCAGTTGAATTGGGTTCAATTTGTCCAATCTGATCAGTTGAATTGGGTTCAATTTGTCCAATTTGGGTGTTCTGTCGGTCGATTTGGCGATGGACATTTTGTCCAAAGTTTGTTGGCGGCGGCGGCATTTTCAAATCTTCGGCGGCTTCACCTTTGTCCCACCAGCCTTCTCCGAATATTTCATCAAATGTTTTTAGTGGCGTTTCCTCCAATTTTACTTTTACGGATTCGGCTTTTTCCAGTGAATTTGTTGTAAAGAATGCAAACAAAATTAAAATCCAAAATGCTTCCATTATTTGGTCAAAAAAAAACTCTAAATTTAAATGCATTTATGAAATTCCAAATAGTATTATAATTTTATTGCCAATTATTTTTGTTTAAAGAAATCTGTCAAAAATTTTCTTAAATAAAGAATAATAAAACAATCAACTTTTTAAAAATAACAAATAGTATTTAGCATTAATAAAAAATTATTGAAAGTAATAGTGACAGCCCACAATTGAAATGTGCATTTATTATATAAATATTTATTAATAATTACTTAACTGAATCAATATTCATGACATTTCCTACTCCATAATAATTATCATTTTATAAAAATGGCAATCGATTTTGAATAGAAAAATATTTATAAATTACTTTATAAAGCAAAACTCCTCTATGGACGATTACGAAATTGGAAGCATCGCAAACAAATTCAAGAATCAGTAAAATTATTCGGAATCCGCCAGAATTCCTACGTCACGTAATTCTGTCGAAAAATGCTTGTCCAACATTACGACAACGAACTGAAAAGGCTTTTTTCCGAAAATTTTATATTCAAACCCATGATTTAGGTGCATTTTGGTTTCCAAATATGTCATCTGAGAAACTTATTCAATCACCAACATAAAAGTGACTACCTGATGGAAATCGCGCCGAACAAATCGATCGCCATATGCGGTTGACGATAGGAAAATGCAATAAAAACGAAAAATATCCCCCTAAAAGTCAAAATTTTTAAAAAAAACTAAAAATGCACCCCTAAAAAAGACTAAAATCCACCCCCAAAGATCGACATTTTTCCTAAAATTTTCTATTTGATATTTTTTTTTAGAGTTTCAAAAATGTATTAATTGTAAGAAGAAAATAATAAAGACTGATGGATTTAAAGGTTTTAACGCAAAAATTGACTGGATTTAGTCAGTTTTAGCACCTTTTTTAGTCCCTATTATGTGCCCTTTTTTCACCTTTTTTAGTCCCTAAAAATCCGCGATTTGCGCAAAAAACGCGATAAATGCGATATATATCACGCGATAGCGATATTTTAAAATCCAGCAACGCATTTGTCTACAAAGCAGCCCTGTACAAAAAATTTGTAATAAAGACGTTTACTTTTTTTTTATACTGCTTAGAGCTTAAATTTTAGGAATTTTGAAAAGGCCGGGCCAGGGGGTACCCGGATTTTTTAGCTCAAACAGACAGGGCAAAAATTTCGGAATACGTGTAGTTGTCAGAATTTAGCATACTAGGTATCAGGGATGGGCAAAATCGGAAAATAAAATCCGAAATCCGAATTCCGAAATTCCGGAAAACCAAAAATCCGAAAGGATTTTAAATCCGAAATCCGAATTCACGAAAATCCCGAAATTTTTCCGGAATCCGAAACCCGAAATCCGAAATTTTTTCAAGGATTTTTGCATTTCTGATAAACAAAAAAAGGTTTTTCTATCTTATTTGTGCTTCACTCCGATATGCAATAATTATTACCACTCAAAGTCCTCTCGTCTAATTGGTCAGCATTAAGAGTTTTTGAGAACTTTGCTTTAGATCTGGGGGGGGAGGGGTCGGCGGTGCCGATAGGCGCCGCCGAGAAAATTTTGAATTTTTGACTGAATTTATTAACAGATTTGCAACCAAAATTTTAAAAATACACAATTTTTTTGGGAGGAGTCCGGCGGTGCCGATCTAGGTATATACCATTTGACTCCACTCTATGCCTAGCGCACGAATCCGTAGAAATTTTTTTGGCGGAATGCACCTTGAAGCAAGTTATGAGCCTGGGACTGAAGTGTCTTTTCCAATGGGGACTCAGTTCTCCACTGATTAAAAATGGGCAAAATCATTCACATAGGCTTTCAAAATTACGAATTTGTGGTAGAAAATAAAAATGGAGAATTTCATTGATCATTCATTCAAATATTTCCCGAATTCGAGTTCTCAATTTCCTGAACATTTGCCGCGGCATTCTCTTCCACAGAATGCCCATAGACAGAATTTTAATACAATTACTTTTGTTTAAACTGCTTTTTCCATCTAACCAAAGTTCGTATTCCAATTTTCAACATTTTGGCAATGTCCTCGTCTCTAATTTTAGGATTTTGTTCCTTAATTGCATAATAACGATTCATCAATTCCTGAGGCCCAACTCTTTCGCGACAGTTTCATCAATTTGATTTGAATAAGAATTTTTGAACCCGTCCCGCTTTAACTCGGCTTTCATTTGATCAAATTTCTCTATCAAATTTTTTCGTTCTTCTTTTTCTTTCCCGAAGTTATGCATTTTTTGACTTATGCCAAATTCTTTTTTCCATTTATATATTTTTGAGCGAATGGCTTTTAAATGTTTAGCAATTTTCTCATCAATTTGAACCCATTCTTTTGCCGAAAATTTTCCTATTTCTTAAATTGGTCTTTCACTTCGTTGAAATTGTCGATAATTTTGCGTTTTCGCTCATCTTCAGCAACAAGTTCTTCCCTATTTTTGGCATTCTCAGTGTGATCAGACTCTGTGGTAGGAGGATTCTGATCAGTTGAATTGGGTTCAATTTGTCCAAGCTGATCAGTTGAATTGGGTTCAATTTGTCCAAGCTGATCAGTTGAATTGGGTTCAATTTGTCNCTGATCAGTTGAATTGGGTTCAATTTGTCCAAGCTGATCAGTTGAATTGGGTTCAATTTGTCCAAGCTGATCAGTTGAATTGGGTTCAATTTGTCCAATCTGATCAGTTGAATTGGGTTCAATTTGTCCAATTTGGGTGTTCTGTCGGTCGATTTGGCGATGGAAATTTTGTCCAAAGTTTGTTGGCGCCGGCATTTTCAAATCTTCGGCTTCATCTTTGTCCCACCAGCCTTCTCCGAATATTTCATCAAATGTTTTGAGCTCCAATTTTACTTTTACGGATTCGGCTTTGTCTAGTAAATTTGTTGCAAATAATGAGATTAAAATTATAATACAAAATTCTTCCATTTTATTTGCTCAAAAAACTCTAAATTTAAAAGCATTTATGAAATTCTAATTAGTTTTATAATTTTATTGACAATTATTTTTGTTTAAAGAAATCTTTCAAAAATTTTCTTAAATAAAGAATAATAAAATAATCAACTTTTTACTATATTAATAAATAGTATTTAGCATTAAAATAAAAAAATTATTGAAAGTATAGTGACAGCCCACAATTGAAATGTGCATTTATTATATAAATATTTTGATGGTCATCGAATTCCCATATCTAACACCTCCCTTCTCAAGTTTGAAAGCCGGAGTCCTCAGCCGGGCGAGAACCGGACCAACGGCTTTGGAGTGCGACGAGTTCTCCGCTGAGCTAGTGGTGGACTGTCGGGGATACGGACTGTAGGGCTGATAGACGTCCTATTTCGGGTGATTGGTGAATTCCGCGGCCGATCAATCGCCTGGTCTGGTGCCGGAGTTGGGGTCATCGAATTCTTTTCAAAATTGTATCGACGATTTTTGAGTGTTGCATTTTTAGTTTGAAAAAATTTGATTGTTATGTTTTATTTAAGAATTTTAGGAAAAATTGCCCGTGAATTTCTTCAAGAAATTTCGGGCAAATGCCCAAAATATGGATTCATTATGGAAAAATGGCGAAATATTGATTTATTCTCAAAAAAGCCACAATATGATTTTTTCTCAATTTAAAAAAAAAAATAAAAATCAAAAATATTTTTAAAATTACCATCAAAGTTCATAAAAAGAGAAAAAAAAAATCATTTACACAGTCGGAGGTTCGAAGTTCGACACCCACAGCCCCAGGCATCACTCACCATTATATGAAAAAAATTAAATAAAAAAGATTTTCACTAGGGAAAGTTGAACCTTAGACAAAATTAAATCACGTCACTCAGTTTGACCACTGCGCCACGTGAAATCATTATGCATAATTGGAAAATTTCAAATATATTCCTCAATAAAAGTTCAATTCTTCAATTTTTACCCTGTTCTAGCTTGGCCTGTTCTGTTCCTGTTCCTGTGCTGTTCTAAATTCTAGAATAGAACAGGAACAGGAACAGAACAGGCCAAGCTGGAACAGGAAAACACTGGTTATGAACTAAAAAGTCGCTTAAAAAATATGAAAATCCCAGCTCTAATACTAATTGATATATGGATTAGGGTATATGGATTTTATGTCGAATCGAGCCAAAAAAAGGCGATAAATTTCTGTATCGATTGCGGTTAACCGATGAAGTGCCAGAAATCGCCATAAATGATTTTCTCCAAAATGATCAAATGCTTGAGTACAATTGAACAATCAGCAGTGAATTTAATGGAAACTATCAACAATATTTTTCTCATTCGTCTCGGCATTTTTCACCACTGAAAAATACAGATTCGCAGAACGCATTTGACGAAAAGATGGATTAGCAGCTTTACCACCGATTGAACTCCTCGCTCCATCCCTGTTTAGTGATACAAATCAAAAAATCTTGATTTAATTGAAGGCTCTAAGCATTTTTTGGTAGAGTGTAGGCGTCCAAATTTTATTCGTCACACTTAACATATGTCAGCTGCAGAATTACGCCCTCGAATGCCCTTTAAAAAAATCTTTTTTAAACATTATTTTGGGGAAGACAGTGTTCCCCTGCTATTTGTAGGGGAGCTTTTCGAGAGAAATTTCCCTGGTGGAATTTTCCCCGGGAATTTTCTTTTTTTACGGGGAAAATTCCCTGGGTGAATCTCCCTCGATTTTGGGGGAAGTCTCCCTCAAAAACAAGGGAATTTCTTTTTCTACGAATTGGGGGAGATTTCCTAAATCGAGGGAAACTTCCCATTCCCTCGCTCTTTGTTTACGGGCTCTGGTGGGGGAGGGGGTTTTGAATTTTTTTACTCAATTTATTAAAAAATTTACAACCAAAAACTTCAAATCGTACGAGCACTATTTTCGAGAATTATCATTTTTCCCTTAAAAATTAGAATTTTTAACAAAGTTTTACATGGTAAAAATTATGGCAAATGTGGAAATATGGCAAACAATAAGGCAAGTTTCCAAAATTATGGCAGTTACCTTAAAAATAAGCATTCTGGCCTCCCTGATTCCGCACCAACCATTCTTCTCTTCCAGACCAAATTTGAGAAGACGCAATCGCAAACCTCCTCTGTTATGGTCCGCCCTAATTCCCTTGCACTTTCTTGCTGTTCGTCGTTGTTCTGTTGTTGCTGACCGCTCTGAGCAGTTGCATGTGCCGTGGGTGAGGTCTTAAACAATAAAATAAGTAAAAAGTTGAAACACTCATTTTGGCCCATTTTAATTAGTCAAAGATTACAATTCATAAAATTTCGATATTCAGAGCAGAGACTGTACGTCCATTCGCACAGAGGCGTAGACCCCGACGTTGCGACTTAAAAAACAAATTTTTTTTTTTTTAAAAAAAGGGGGAGGGGGACAACCCCTACTACCACACACATGGGCATCCAAGCGACCGTGTCCAACACAGCGTCGGTGGGTGTATAAACGCGTCCACACGCAACAGGAGTTGAGTTGCAGTGCGGCCGAAGACAAACAACGCAGAATCCCAAACGGAGGCCATCAGGCGAGTAGAGGATGTCGAGTGTGCTTTTGGCAGTTTTAAACTGTTCTCACCCCAAACTCAGAAGTCAGGATTGGCTAATAATAATTTCACTATTTTTTAAGTATGAAAAATTCGCAATTTTACTTAAAAATCCCATTCTTAGGGGTGCATTTTTAACCCGGTTAAGGAATCGGGATTTAGACAGTAAGGTGGAAAATAGCAGTACTCAAAAGTCGTTTTTGCTTAATTTTTAAAAATTTCAACCGAACCGAGCCGCTGTCCACTTTGTCCAAAGCCTTGACCGCAACCAATTTTGGTGCATGCCATTTTTGACCGCCCAATTTTCCTACGAGAAGCTTTGCAATGTACCTTCCCGCTTTATCAGTGGTTTCATTAACCGAACACCAATAAAAACAACCGTTCAATTCGTCTTTAATTTACGTCATTTTCTGAATTTCTTTTAGATCGAAGGTATGTATGAATTATCCTGCTCAAACCAATGCTCCAAATAATTTCGTTAAGTCTTATTTGTCGGTACATTACTGCAGCAATAAATTGTTGTTTTCAGTTTTCTTGAAGAGGTTGTTGGCTGAAACCATTGCCATAGAATTGGTCGGGGATGTTTGTGCTGATACTAAAAATACACAATAAAGAATTTTTTTAAAATTTTTTTTCACAAAATCACTTACGGCATCACAAAATTGGTCCAGCCGTGCTTGATGTATTGGGTGCTGGTCAGCCCGGACTCGACGTTGAACTCCGGCTCCTCTGCTGCCATCTCAGGCATTGAGACCATTTTCGCCTCCGCAAAAATGTCTTCGCTTGAGAGGCGTTTTTTTAGGCTTTGTCTGAGGCGGGGCTTGACCCGCAACCGTATGCCCCTGCTGAAAGGTGGCGTGGCTAAGTGTCAAAGGTGTGGGATGCGGCTACCGTATCAAAATATAGGTGCATAATGTAATGGCCCGTTTTCCTTTTTCCTTACTCATTTCAGATGAATTGGCAAAAGTAGACAGCTTAGAATTTCAATTGGGTGCACTAAAATGTGGGGTGAATGAGTTTAATGATAGAAAAGGAAAAATAAATAAAAAGTAAAACTTCCCGAATTTATGAAAACCAACAAAAATTATTTTAAAAATAAAGCCTCATTTCCCCAAAAACCCATAACTGAGGCTCACACCGCAGATTTGGGAACACTGGTTAAGAGATTTGCAATTTTTTTAAAAGTAATTTTTATTTTTATTTATTTTTTTTTTGTTTTGAACCCGTTTTAAAGGGTTACTGGCATTTTGGTTTTGAATTGATAGGGAGCTTATTTGCTTACCTGAGGCCCTTCCAGGCTATGGGATTAATGTTGGTCAAAATGTCTAACCGGACGATGGGGATCAGAGTTCCAGTTGCAATTTTTTGTTTATTGGGGTGTGCGGCGAAAGGGCGAAAATTGGGTTAATCAACTTTGAGATTTCGAATTTTAAGGACATTTTTTGGTCCAGGAACAAAACGCCCTAAAACTGGCAAAACAATTTTTTAACTTTTTGCCAGGTTTGCACCGAACAAAAGTTGGAGCAATGTATGGCTGTCACTGATCCACAAGGCGTTGCCATCGGCGGACCAGCTGTCACAATTAAAGGCAAGATTTTGAGTAAATACTCATGGCATTACCGGAGATAATCCTTTTATATTATGTTTTTTTTTACTATTTTTAAGAAAAATACTTTTTTTTTGTCTATTTGTTATAACGATTTTAGATTTTCGTACCTTTCCCATCCAAAAATGACAGGTTGGTGATTCCACATGTGCTTGAACATTGACCAAACAAAGGTCTCGCCTATGGTTTTTTAAAATTTGAATGGAACGAAAGGAATTGTTCAAAGTTTATGAAAATGAAAAATGAACAATCTACAATAGTTGCGGATAAAGCCGAAAAATATTAAAGAAATCGTTAAAAGATTTCCAAACATTCATTCAAATACTCCCCGAATTTGAATTCCCAATTTGCTGAACATTTGCCACGGCATTCTCTTCCACAGAATGCCCACAGACAGAATTTATTGCTTTTCATTTATATAAAGTGACTTTTCAAATTTTCAACATTTTGGCAATTCCTCGTCTTAATTTTAGGATTTTGGTCCTTAATTTCATAATAACGTTTCATCAATTCCCTTTGTTCGCTGTGGGCGTGTTTATGTTTTGGTGCTGTAAAAAGAATTGTAATTAAAAGATAAATAAATTAATAAATGAAATACTCACTGGTTTGGCCAAGTTCACGTTTCCAAGTGTAAATTGTTCTAACACCTAGTCCCAATTCTTTTGCTACAGTTTGATTTATTTGATTGGGATTAAAGTTTTTGAATCCGGCCCGCTTTAACTCGGCTTTTCTTTGATCAAATTTCTCTACCAAATTTTTTCGCTCATTTTTTGGATTTTTTTGGCTTAAACCAAATTCTTTTTTCCATTGTTTTATTGTGCCAACATTTACACCAAATCTTTCAACGATTTCTTTGCATGATTTTTTGTCGTCACCGGTATGTGCACTTTCTATTTGAATTAACTTTTTCACAATTTCAAGCTTTTCATCGTCCGAGTAATTTGTCCCTAAAAAAGAAAAAACTTCAAAAAATGTAAATTATTTTTGTGTTTGATTTGAAAATATTTATGTCCTTCGAGTCCTCTTAGTCTCTAAAAAACACTAACTTATTTAACCTATTTTAGCAAACATTGAGAATAAATCTTACCGATTTGGCCAAGTTCACTTTTCCATTTGTAAATTGTTGCCAAACTGAGCCCCAATTCTTTTGCGACAGTTTCATCAATTTCGTGATGATAAGAGCTTTTGATTCCGGCCCGCTTTAACTCGGCTTTCATTTGATCAAATTTCTCAACCAAACTTATTCGATCATTTTTTGAATTTCTTCGGCTTAAGGCTAATTCTTTTTTCCATTCATATATTTTTGTGCGATTGACTTTTAAATGTTTAGCAATATTCATTTCAATTGTAACCCATTCTTTTGCCGAATATTTTCCTTTTTGCTTAAATTCGTCTTTAATTGCGTGGAATTTGTCGATTATTTTACTTTTTTCGTTAGAAGTAATTTTTTCACCATTGAGTTTATCAGACAGATCAGACTCTTTGGGAGGAGGATACTGATCAGTTGAAATGGGTTCAATTTGTCCAAGCTGATCAGTTGAATTGGGTTCAATTTGTCCAAGCTGATCAGTTGAATTGGGTTCAATTTGTCCAAGCTGATCAATTGAGTTGGTTTCAATTTGTCCAAGCTGATCAATTAAATTGGGTTCAATTTGTCCAAGTTGGGTGTTCTGTCCATCAATTTGGTGATGGAAACTGTGTTCAAGCGTTAATTTATCCCATTCGTCGGCTTTGTCATTGTCCCACCATCCTTCTCCGAATATTTCATCAAATAAGTCCACGGATTCGGATTTGTCGAATGAATTTGTTGCAAAAAACAACATAAAAATTAAAATCCAAAATTTATCCATTTTATTTGGGCAAAATAACCTCCGTAGGAAATTTTATCAATTTTAAATTTAAACAGAAAAACGATATTGAAAATTTGTTTTCAATTTATTGAGAGTAATAAATGACTGTTCCTGACATCTCGTAAATATTTTTTGAACCGGAACCAAATCATATTCCAGACATTACGTAAATATTTCTCTCATAATAATAATAATCATTTATAAAAAATGAAATGGCCAAATGAAAAAAAAATGTTATCTTTGTATGCACAGATTTTAAGCTGTTTCAGATTTTGCTGACACAAAGTTTTAGAAGCATTTTTTGGAAAAGGCTTTCATCAGTGGCGTTTTATTAGAGCTCGGACCGGATCAGCTAGGGATTCCGTGTTCCCGCCTTTTTTAAAATTCAATTTTTTTTTGTTGCATTTTTCTGAGTACAAATCTTCAGTAATTGGTGATGCTAGGCATTCAGCAACAGGTCAGAGGTCATCAATTTGGGTGATTTTATTCCGTCTTTGCTCCCGGCACTTTGTTATCGAATATATCACAACAATTGATGAAATCATTTTGAAAAAACAAATGGGAATAAAAAGGAAGCTTGCCGACTCACATACTAACTATATTTTAGTTTCCTGTTTGGTTGCTCTTTTCTTTTCTCGGCGCCATGAAAATAAAGCAAAAACACGAAAAAGCCATTTTTTTAACTTTTTAAATTTTATATGCTCTGTTTTTTCCAAATTTTTCTTTCACAAACATTTTCGTTGCACTATAAAAGCGTATGTACACATTGGGTGAATATACATCGGAGTTGAACGTATTTAGTGGTCAATTTGTGCGCTGCTTAATCAGAAACTAAAAGGAAATCGCTTCTTTCCCTTTTATTCATTTAAGTTGAATGTTCTTGTTGAATGAAAACGAAACTTTGAGGAAAATTTTTTTCTATTAAATTTGCGTTCACGGTTTAAAAAAAAAAAAGAATTTGCGCGAACTTTGGTCTCTTTAAATTTTTCGTGATTATCTCACCGTCCAAATTTAACTCCTATCGACCCAACATTTCAAAACATTTTGAAGTCTTTTCACGCCGCTCACGAGCCATCGCCAGGCCGAAGCTTTGTGTTTCTGGCCAAGGTTTGGCCGTTGCGCGACGGCGAAACAGACAAATTGCCGCTGGTTGCTTAGGAAAATTACGTCACCGGCAAAATGTGCGTTGCGATGCCCATGGCGACGGTGACTTTTATATAAGGTGGCCGGCGCCGCACAACGCAAAGGAGGAAAGAAAGCTCATTGATCTTGGATCAACCATTTTCATATGGGATTTTAGGAGTGATCCGATCAATCACGAAAGTCGTCGGGCCAATTTGTTGGGGGCCTGATCCGATCACAGAGAACGAGACTGCTCGCTGATCATTGTTTGCTTATGTGTCTCATTGCAGGTGGTACAATGCCCGCGGGGGCTGTGTCCTATTGCAGGTGGTACAATGCCCGCGGGGGCTGTGCCCCATTGCAAGTGGTACAATGCCCGCGGGGGCTGTCTCCCATTGCAGGTGGTACAATGCCCGCAGGGGCTGTGTCCCATTGCAGGTGGTTCAATGCCCGCGGGGGTTGTGTCCCATTGCAGGTGATACAATGCCCGCGGGGGCTGTGTCCCATTGCAGGTGGTACAATGCCCGCGGGGGCTGTGTCCCATTGCAGGTGGTACAATGCCCGCGTGGGTATCTGATGGAAGTACGAAGAAGAATATGTTTTAAAAATTCTGAAAAAATTTTTGAAATTGTTTTCTCCACCACAGATTCTCACAAAAAGTCCTTAAAACATCAAATACACAAAAGAGGAAGTTAAAGGGTTTAAATCCAATACATAACGGAAAATCCAGGTCCGATTAGCCGGATTTTGGACCAAGACCCCGATTTTTGAAATGACCTTGATCTAGGTTTAAGGAAAATCCAGGGATTTAATGGATTTTATGTTTTAAACTTTTTGGATTTAAGCCATCAGCTTAAATGCAGAGAATGGATGGCAACGACCAACTCCGTCACTATTTTTTAAAATTTTTTATAACCCCAAAATATTTGAACAATTCGAACAAGAGGTCGAAAAGTTATTTTAAAGTAAGGTTTTTTGGGGGGTGTAGACTCCGGATTCTGCGTGGCCGCCGTATAGTCGAGTATGCGTTACTTTGCAACAAGTGAAATTGAAGTTTTCATAATGAATTTTATACAAAGAAATTGACCAAATCATTCAAATATTCCCCGAATTTGCGCTTTCAATTTCTTGAACATTTGCCGCGGCATTCTCTTCCACAGAATGGCCAGAATTTGTATAAAATTGCTGTCGTTCGAATTCCTTTTTCCATCTACGCAAAGTGACTCTTCCAATTTTCAACATTTTTGCAATTTTCTCTATTAAATTTTGTCGTTCTTCTTTTTCATAGAACTTTTGGCTTAGGCCAAAATCTTTTTTCCATTCATATATTTTTTTGCGATTTATTTTGAAATGTTTTGCAATTTTATCCTCAATTTGAGTTCTTTCTTTTGCCGGAAATTTTCCTTTTTGCTTAAGTTCGTTTCTAATTGCGTGGAATTTATCGACAATTTTACGTTTTTCGTTTGAAGTAATTTCTTCGCCATTTTTGGCATTATCAGAGTGATCAGAATCTTTGAGAGGAGGATTCTGATCAGTTGAATTGGGTTCAATTTGTCCAATTTGGGTGTCTGCCGGTCGATTTGGTGATGGACATTTTGTCCAAAGTTTGTTGGCGCCGGCGTGAGGATTCTTATCAGTTGAATTGAGTTCAATTTGTCCAGAGTGATCAGACTCTGTGAGAGGAGGATTCTGATCAGTTGAATTGGGTTCAATTTGTCCAATTTGGGTGTCTGCCGGTCGATTTGGTGATGGACATTTTGTCCAAAGTTTGTTGGCGCCGACATTTTCAAATCTTCGGCTTCACCTTTGTCCCACCAGCCTTCTCCGAATATTTCATCAAATGTTTTTAGCTCCAATTTTACGGTTTCGGCTTTGTCCAGTGAATTTATTGCAAAGAATGACACAAAAATTAAAATCCAAAATTCTTCCATTTATAGGGCAAAAAGCTCTGAATTTAGAGAGGTTAATATTTATTTTGAACAATTTAATAAATTTAAAGGAAAATTCGATAATTTGTCAATTTATTTGTTTTAAAGTAATTCTGGCTAAATTTTCTACAATTTATTGACTATATTAATAATTCATTATTTAGCATTAATAAAAAAAAGAATTGAAGGTTAAATGGCAACCCACAATTGAAATAGGCTTATTTATTCATATAAATCATATTCTTTAATAATTATCTCACCCGAATCAATATTCCTGACATTACGTAAATATTTTTTTTGCATTTTTTTTTATTAAAATGGCATAATCCCCCATCCTCTGAGTAAGTTGAAAATTAATCCCACATACCACTCACCACTATATCAAATAAAAATCGTTCCAAAGTATCTTTAAAAAATACCGAAAAATACCGTGGTAATACCGTACCGTGCCGAACACTAATTAACAGGTGTCTTTCAAACACACTAATATAGTCCTACCCAAGTCTAACCCCAAACTATTTCGAGTTTTGTGCTCCAGAATCTTCAAAAAGCCTCCTTTTCTTTCACAACTGGGATCTTACAAAATTATTATTAGCGTTCAATTATATAATATAGGTAGATCAAATCCACAGTAAAAGATAGGCAAAATGATAGCCCCGGGCAGGCTTCGAACCCACGACCTTTGGTGAGTGATCAGCTTCACACCCAGAACCAATGCTCTTACCGTCTGAGCTACCGGGGCGTCGCATAGCCGTCCCTCTTATGGATCTTATGCCACCGCCATAGGCGTTTTAACCGTCCCAGCCAGCTGGAAACGTTTGATTCCTTACACACTACTAGTGCTGCACGAGACCCGAAATTTACCGAGACTCGAGAGTCGAGACCAAGACCGAGAAATGACCCCGAGACTCGAGACCGAGATCGAGACACAAAAAACCCGAGAAATTTCTCGAGTCGAGACTCAAGACCGAGACTCTCGTGCAGCACTATTACACACCACACTACGGGTCCACTCCAGCAGCAAACAAAAATAAACGATGCGCCAAAATTTATGCCATTTTACCACTAATTCAAAAAAATAACCATGCGGCAGACAGAATATGGTCAGACACTATATCCCCCACCATTGTATTTCTTTCGATTTTCGAAAGCGTGTAACACAGACACTACTGCTTATATTTCGTGACCACATTTTGCAGACGTGCTTCTAGTGCTCCCTTCTTAACCCTACCAAAATTTGGTGAATTTTAAAAAAATTGGTTTAAAGAATTTAAACCTTTTTGACTATAACTCGTGAAGGAAAGCATAAAAAAATAATTTCTAAGCATTGAGCTATTCCTTATTTTGTTTTCTAGCGATGGTGAAAGTTTGAGAAAGATCGGTAGTTGTTGAGAGAGAAGTTCTTAAATCAGAAGTGCGGGATGGTCGAAATGTTATTAAAAAAGGTGAGATAGAACGCCAAATGAAGAGAATATGTTAGAGATAAAAGGGAAAAGCGAGATAGTACAGGGGTTTTTCTCTGCTGTTGGACTTTACCCTTAGTCCATCACAATATCATTTTGCTACATTTTTCTCACAAAAAAAAACCACCCGGCTATTCGAAAAATTGTCCATTGTCCATCACCAATTCGACCGGCAGAACACCCAGATTGGACAAATTGAACCCAATTCAACTGATAACAGCTTGGACAAATTGAACCCAATTCAACTGATCAGTCCAACGGTGTGAAAAGTAGCCCTTAAAATCCGGGCCCTAGTTATTGCCCCTGCCTGTTTTTTATCCATATTTTATGGCCATATTTCGAGATTTTTTGTCCATATAAATCGTGTCCCTAATTATTAGAGACCGGATTTATATTGACTAAAAAAGACGAAATATTGACTTAAACATTGACCAAAAACCCCCAAAATATTGACCAAAAACCCAAAAAAGTGCCAAAATATTGATTTAAAAATGTGCTAAAACTGACCAAATCCGGTCAAATTTTGCGTAAAACCCTTCACAATTCGTCATTTTCTCTCAGAATAGAAAATGTAATATTTTTCACATCCACCCCCAAAGATCGACATTTTCCATACAATTTTTTCAGCAACGCATTTGTCTAAAAAGCAGCCCTAGTACAAAAAATTTGTAATAAAGACGTTTACTTTTTTTATACTGCTTGAAGCTCCACTCTAAGCCTAGCGCACGAATTCGTAGAATTTTTTTAGCCCGGGACTGAAGCGTCTTTTCCAGTGGGGACTCAGTTCTACACTGATTAAAAATGGGCAAAATCATTCATATAGGCTTTCAAAATTACGAATTTGTTGATAGAAAATAAAATGGGGGAATTTGTACGGTTTTTGAATCGGTTGAAATTTTTGAAATTAATGAAACCCCGACTTTTTTTCAAGTAACTCCAAATCCGCAGAGAATAATTTCCGTTATCGGCGAGAAATAAGGCAGGGAGTCCGAGTTTGCCAAAAAATGACGGCAATGGCACTTTTCTCACACAGAGGCTTACCCCATTCAAGCCATCCCATCACAGCCAGAAGAGTCCGGAGGCTTAGCCCGTCAGCAGGTTTTTTGATGAACGACGATTTCTTTGGAAAACGAACAAAACCAAAAATGCCGAAAATTGCTGCGCCTTCATTCAAGTCCGAATCCAGACCAAGCACAAATAGGGGTGCCTTGTAAAACTATTTTTCAAATGAATAAATTTTAAGTTTTGTATGTTAAAAACATTTGAAATCGACATGTCTAAATCGTGTTTTTCCAAATGATTGATCTCATTCATTCAAATCTCCGAATTCGAGTTTCCAATTCCCTGAATATTTGCAGCGGCATTCTCTTCGACAGAATGCATTTTCTGTCGTTTAAATTGCCTTTTCCATCTCGCCAAAGTGGCTCCTCCAATATTCAACATTTTGGCAATGTCCCCGTCACTAATTTTTGAATTTTCGTTTTTTATTTCATAATAACGTTTCATTACTTCCTTTTGTTCGTGGGAGTATTTCTTTGTTGCTGTAAAAGAATTTAATTAATAATTAATAAATAAATAAATTTGGCCTAGAAATACTCACTGGATTGGCCAAGTTTTCGTTTCCATCTGTAAATTGTTTTAAAGCTGAGGCCCAACTCTTTTGCGACAGTTTTATCTATTTGATTTGAATAAGAGTTTTTGAATCCGCCCCGCGTTAACTCGGCTTTTCTCTGATCAAATTTCTCTATTAAATGTTTACGTTCTTCTTTTTCTTTGCCGAAATTATGCATTTTTCGAATTAGGCCAAATTCTTTTTTCCATTCATATATTTTTTTGCGATTTACTTTTAAATGTTTAGCAATTTTCCTTTCAATTTGATTTCTTTCTTTATCAGAATATTTTCTTATTTTGTTTAATTCGCCTTTAATTGCGTGGAATTCAGCAACAATTTTACGTTTACGCTCATCTTCAGCAACATTTTCGCTTGAAGTAATTTCTTTGATTATTTCGTTCTGTTCTTCACCATTTTTGGCATTTTCAGAGTGATCAGACTCTGTGAGAGGAGGATTCTGATCAGTTGAATTGGGTTCAATTTGTCCAAGCTGATCAGTTGAATTGGGTTCAATTTGTCCAATTTGGGTGTTCTGCCGGTCGATTTGGTGATGGACATTTTGTCCAATGTTTGTTGGCGCCGGCGTTTTCAAATCTTCGGCTTCACCTTTGTCCCACCAGCCTTCTCCGAATATTTCATCAAATGTTTTGAGTGGCGTTTTCTCCAATTTTACTTTTACGGATTCGGCTTTGTCCAGTGTATTTCTAGCAAAAAATGCCACCAAAATTAAAATCCAAAATTCCATTTTTATTAATAAATTATCTTTGCAAAAAAATTGAAAGTAATAAATGACAACCTACAATTTATGGGCATTCATATAAATCATATTCTTTAATAATTATCTTACCAATCAATGAAATCAATATGCTCGACAACTGATATTATTTATTTATTTTGCACAATGCAAATAAAAAATAATTTTTTTGGAAAGCGAAAAAAATTTAGCAAATTGTTCGAATTTCGGCTGCCCCTGTAGCTCAGTTGGAAGAGCTGCCCACGGATTGGGTGGAGGACGTGGGTTCGAGTCCCACCCGGGGTTCCCGATCCCGATTTTTGTAAAATCGAAATCCCGGATCCCGTCCCGGTCGACCCGGGACTAACCTTGGAAAAAAGTACACCCCTAAGAATAGGATTTTGAGCTAGAAAGCATGAGGTGGGTGTGGTGTAGTGGTGAGTGGTCGGGTGGGGGTTCGGATCCCCATCTTTTTAATGATTTTTTCCTACTTTCTCTTAATTTACTGTGGTTCAAACAATTCTAAATATTCTTTTAACTTTTAAAAAAAATATTTTATATGACTTCTCATAAGTTTTTTAATGATCCGATGCGGATTTTTAAAATTTTGAGATCACACCCCTGGCTAAAACTGAACAAATTCGATCAATTTTTCCGTAAACCTTCAAAATTTGTTAATCTTTTTTAGTTTCCCTCTCTCAGTTGTAATGAAATTTTATAAAAATATATCAAAAATTAAAACATTTTCCGAAAATCTCGAGCTTTAAGGGTGCATTTTTGCCCAAGAAAAAATCATTTTTTAGGGCTGCATTTTTAGTTTAATTTGATTTTATATTTTACTTAAGAATTTAGAAAAAAGCGGAGCACCACGATTGGGCGCGGCACGATTGGGCGCGGCACGATTGGGCGCGGCACGATTGGGCGCGGCACGATTTGGCGCGCCACGATTGGGCGCGGCACGATTGGGCGCGCACGATCGGGCGCGCACGATTGGGCGCGCACTCTACTCGCATGCTTTCGAATGATACCAAGAATGTTTGGTTTGGTTGACTTTGATAAAAGTTCTGCGCACCCAATCGAGGTGTACCGGGAAAAAGTGCCTAAAATAGTGAATTTCATCAAGAAAATTTCGGGCATATGCCCAAAATATGGATTCATTATGGAAAAAAATCCCAAAATTTTTTGGTCGGTTACCGAATCGGTATACCGAAAAAAATACCGCGGGAATACCGTCCCCCAAAATTAATCAGAATCTAAAAAAATTTATGGTGAATGAGGCAATAGAAGTTGAAGAAATGAGAAAAATATTTTTAATAATAAAAAAAAATTTGTCTTCATCGACCATAAGAAAAAATAAATAAAATTCGCTGTTGTCAATCCCGATCCCGGATTTTACCAAAAATCCCGAACCCGGCCAACTCTAATTTAAAGATATAAAAACGTTGATCTTCCTTAACAAAGTATTACCGGTATTGAACTATAAATATTGATTGTTTTATTGCATTTTTTTAAACGTAAAGGGAACAAAAAAGATTACTTCTATATTTATCGCGATAATCGAACTTTTTTTTCAATATTTTTCGATAACGATAATTTATCGAAATATCGTATCGTTTATCGATCGAAGCCATTTGCCGAACACTAGTATTTACCGAAATACCGGATCCGGAAAATATGGATCATATGGTCCAGAGGCAAAACAGAACAAATTATATATCATTCGACTTCTCTCGGGCTGTAATATAAGAATCCGTAAAAAAATTTTTTGCGGAAACCATTCCCCGAAGAGTTACAGACCCGGGACTCAAATGTCTTTTGACTGGGGACTCAGTTGCCCACTGATTAAAAAATCGGCAAAATCACTCATATAGGCTTTCAAAATTAGGAATAGTTGATAGAAAATTAAAATTAAGAATTTAAATCCGTTTTTGAACCGGTTTTTTTGAAAATTAAGGAAATACGCCTTTTAAGTAAACCAAAACCCGGTAAGGGAAAAGTTAGACTGTAAGGTGGAAAATTGCAGCCAAAGTATCGCACACTCGATTACGGCGGCCATTTTTACTCGGGGAGTAGAACCTTTCGCGTAGTTTAATCACTGAGCACAAATGTATTGCCAGCCAAGTGACGTTTTGTAAAAGATATTAAAAAAATGATTTTTTAATTTGATTTGGCATTATGTATTTCCAAATCAAAATCGGCACAAATTATCATTTTGTTTTGCAAACATTTTGGGTAACACTTCCGAAAAGTTCCGATTTTTTCATTTAAATTTCGGAAGTCGAGATTCCGAGCCTAAAAATGTCGGAACTCGGAAATCCGCCCAATGTTACTTATCCTTGAGGGAAAATTATAAAATTTTTTCATTTTTCATTTTTCTGATCAGTTGAATTGGGTTTAATTTGTCCAGAGTGATCTGACTCTGTGATGCGGGGATTCTGATCAATTGAATTGGGTTCAATTTGTGCAAGTTGGGTGTTTCGATTTGGTGATGGACATTTTGTTCAAGCGTTAATTTATCCCATTCGTCGGCTTTGTCATTGTCCCACCATCCTTCTCCGCCGAATATTTCATCAAATAATTGTACGGATTTGGCTTTGTCCAGTGAATTTGTTGCGAAGAATAACACCAAAATAAAATCCAAAACTTTCATTTTATTTGGGCAAAATAAAATATTATTTAGTTTATCTCATAAAAATTATTCCTAACCCTTTGAACCTGGACCAAATCAATATTACTAACTTCTCATAATATTTCTCTAATAAACATCATTTACGATAATGGCGATCGATTGTGTATAGCTAAAATGAACATTTTTTAAATAATTTAAAACCGGCAGGTTTTTTTAAATTTAACAATTAACCTATGCTAGAAATCGGACTTTTGGTTTTAAAATACTTTACAAGGACATTAAATTGGTCGAAAGTTTGTTTGAATTCTAAACCTTCGATTTTGCACTAATGTATGAAATGTTCAATTTATGAAATGTCCATAATTAAAATGTCTTTTATACAAATTTCAATGAATAGTTCATCAACTTCCTTCAATTAACAAATCGGACTTCACGAGGATTGTGGCAAACGTAAAATGGGAGCAGTGACGTCACCATGTTGGGTGTGTAACAGGGAGCTCGAAATGCCTTTTTTATGGCAAATGCCATAATTTTGGAAATTTGCCTTATTTTTTGCCATATTTCCACACCTGCCAAAATTTTGCCATATTTTTGAACTTTGTGAAATTCACTTGAAAAATGATTTCCCGAAAAAAGGGTCTTTGATTCGTACAATTTGATGTTTTTGGTTGCAAATCTCTTAACAAATTAAGTCGAAAATTCAAAATTTTTTCGGCGGCGCCTATCGGCACCGCCGACCCCCCCCCCCTCACAATAGTGAAGCTTTGCATTTTTGAAAATTCCTTAAGAAAACATGCCATAAAAATGCCATATTTTTGACCCCTCAATGCCATAAAAATGCCTTGGTGTTCTTGGTCTACAAACTCTGTGATGGGGTAAAGACGGGAATACATGCGAGAATTGTGACGAGAATTGACACTTTTTACATGCCTTGCGTGTAGCGTTAAATACATAGAAACGACTCTTTATCGAGAAAGAAATGAATTGTCGAATTTTCTATTGACGTTATCGTTCCATTCACTTAGCAACATTCACCATTCATTCTGCTCCCCGAATTCGAGTTCCCAATTTTCTGAACATTTGAGCCGTCATTATTTTCCACAGAATGCCCATCGACAGAATTCGGTTGCAATTGCTGCCGTTTAAATTGCCTTTTCCATCTAACCAAAGTATCAATTGCAATATTCAATATTTTAATAATGTCCACGTCTCTACTTTTAGGGTTGTTGCCCTTAATTTCATAATAACGTTTCATCAATAATTCCTTTTGTTTGTCATTGGCGTATTTATTCGCTGCTGTAAAAGGATTTTTAATTAATAAAAATAAATAAAATTGGGCTCAAATACTCACTGGTTTGGCCAAGTTTTCGTTTCCAATTGTAAATTGTCATAAAACTTAGGCCCAACTCTTTCGCGACAGTTTTATCAATTTCGTAATTATATGAGTTTTTGAATCCGGCCCGCTTTAACTCGGCTTTCATTTGATCAAATTTCTCAACCAAATTTTTTCGTTCATTTTTTGGATTTCGTCGGCTTAATGCTAATTCCTTTTTCCATTCATATATTTGTTTGCGACTGACTTTTAAATGTTTAGCAATTCTAGCCTCAATTTGATTCCATTTTTTTGCCGAATATTTTCCTATTTTCTTAAATTCGTCTTTAATTTCGTGGAATTTGGCAACAATTTTACGTTTTTCGTTAGAAGTATGTCCATGCTGATCAGTTGAATTGGGTTCAATTTGTCCAATTTGGGTGTTCTGTCGGTCGATTTGGTGATGGACATTTTGTCCAAAGTTTGTTGGCGCCGGCATTTTCAAATCTTCGGCATCACTTTTGTCCCACCAGCCTTCTCCGAATATTTCATCAAATGTTTTGAGGGGCGTTTCCTCCAATTTTACCGATTCGGCTTTGTCCAGTGAATTTGATGCAAAGAATAACACCAAAATTGAAATCCAAAATTCTTCCATTTTGGGCAAAATACTCTGAATTTAGTGGCATTTATATGAAATTCAAATTAATTTTATAATAAAAGAAACAAAATGGGTAAAATTTGTCAATTATTTTTGTGTTAATGAATTAAAAATTTCAAAGAATAATAAATTTTCACAAATTTTTGAAATATTAATAAATATTATTTATCTTCGATAAAAAATTATTGAAAGTAATAAATGACAGCCCACAATTCAAAATGTGCATTTAAAGTATTATATTAAATCATCTTTAATAATCATCTCGCCCCAAATCAATATCCTGACATCTCATAAAATATGAACCGGGACCAAATCAATTCTAACATTCTCATAAATACTTTTTACGCATAAATGCGTAAAAAACCATATTAAATCAGAATTCTGACTCAAAAGTACGATTCGTTACGCTTGCTAGAGCACATCTCGAAATGAAATATTCCTTTTTCTTAAACTTTTCGTTTAAAAGTCCGTTTTCTTAATGCAAAAGCCGCTCCGCTCTTTTTCTGCCCATTTTATCGTCACGTTCCATCTCTTCGAAAGCGGCGCAAAAGCCAATAACCGGGGGTTCTTTTAAAATAAAACAAAACAAAAAATTTGTTTTTGCTAATGCCCTGAGGGGTGTGTGATCAGTGATCAGATCACTCGGCGCTTTCCCATCGGCGGTGGAACACAACAGGACAAAAAGCCGCCCGCCTTGCCACGCCTCAGGTTGTGGAGCGTCATGTCGTCATAACTCAATTCGCTTGCGCTCACGCGCACCTTTTTAATTTATTTTCGTCTTTAAATTTTACATTTATCGGTTAAGGTTCCCATTTTTAGGACCGAAAAGCCTTTCAATTGATGACTCGGTGGCGCACTTCATCTTTCTTTCAAATATTGTTATAATTTAATTCTCAAGCATTTTCCATTTTGCAAAAAAATAAATTAGTTTTCAAAGACGATTAAAATATTTTTCTAGGGTTATTCGAAGGTGTAGAGCAGGGATGTCGATATCGTCTCCTCAAAATACGATACACGATATACGTATACGATATACGATATTTACGATACACCAAAAAACGATACGATTTTTTTACGATACCCGATACGGTCGAAATTACGATATTTACGATTACGATACCAACGATACGATACACATCCCTGGTAGGCCACACCGGTGAGTATTTCGAACCCAATTTTATTATATTTTTTTAATTAATTAAAAATTCTTTTACAGCACCAACCCATAAATACCCCCACAATGAGCAAAAGGAATTGGAAAAAAGCAATTTTAAACGACAGTAATTTCATCCAAATTCTGTCGATGGCCATTCTGTGGAAGAAAATGCCGCGGCAAATGTTCAGGAAATTGAAAATTCCAATTAGAGGACCATTTAATGAATATTCTAAAAAACCCCTAAAATCTATTTTCATCATATTATTTTCGGCTGTATCCGCACAAAGAATGCTTGTTCATTTTTATAAACTTTTGAACAATTTCAAAGCTTTTCTCTTAAAGTTGATTTAGGGGGTCTGCGCCATATGTTTGCCATATTTTACCATATTTTTTGCAAAAATTTTGAAGATGAGCCCAATTTTTCAAGTTTTTGGTTCAAAATCCTTAATAAATTACTGAACATTTCGCCCATAATTTTCCAAATTTTTCCCCCGATGACTCCTATCGGCGGCACCACCAAACCTCTCCCATTCCTAAAGCTTTAAAAAATTACCGTTTTAAAAAAATTTTTGATTGCAATTTCCTAACAAAGAAGCGGGGATTCTCGGCCATTCTCATCCCCATTTCTCGGTTTGCCCATCCCGAAAACGGGGATCCCCGGTCAATATGAAGTTTCAAAAACGTTGACCAAAAGGGTCAACGATTGATTTTTGAAGAAAATAAATGCAGAAAATCTCTTGCAATTTCACAACTGCACGGGCATTGCCAATGATTGGTATCTCACAATGGATAGGCTTCTTCCACTCTTTTGAGATCCACCAAATATAGCCAATTTTTATTTGTCGGTGGGCGGGGAATAATAATTCGAGTCCGGACCAAACAAACAAAAAAACCCAAATATTTGTACAAAAAATTGGACCGAAAATTTTTTGTTTTTGTTTGTTTGTTCAAATTGGGGCTCAACCCAAAAAATATTGTACAAAATTTAAACAAAAAATGACCAAAACTTTTGTACAAATATTTGTTTGGTCTTAGTTTTCGTTCTCTAATAATAATCGGTGAATGCCTTACTTTTTACAAAAGTGATCACACGGAAAAGGATGGGGAGGGAACTAACTACAAGTGTTGCACGAGACCCAAAATTCCCCGATACTCGAGACTCGATACCGGACTCTCGTGCATCCACTTTTTATATTTGGAAAAAAAAA
>MEIZ01000420.1:32426-47999 GCA_001723225.1 Globodera ellingtonae | reverse complement strand
TTGGCATTTATTACGCTAGCGTGAAGAAGAACATCAACAACAAAAGTTTCTAATTAAATTTTTTTTAATATTTATTGAATTTACAGACAGATCAAGACATAAAGTTCTGAATTAATATCAACAGATGCTTTAAACGGCACTCAAAATAACTGTAGCCAATAAATGTTATACATATTTTAGATTTGTATTTTTTTGAGATTTTTAAATTTTATCAATCTTTTATAATTTTGTTGTGTGTAAACTTTGCTATTTCAAATAAATAAATACTTATATTTTTATGAATTGTTAAAATGTTCCAATCGGTCATTGCGCAATTCAATCGAGTTTAACAACATTTTTCTCCGGGTGACCACAGAGAAATTTCTTAATCCTTGCTTCTTATTTGTTAGTTGATTTTTAATTAAAGTTTTTTACTGTTTGGCAATATTGGTTGGGTAATTTTATGTTGTTATATTGACTGTAATTGTTTTTACAATAATCATGTTATTTAATGTACATATATATTAAAATATATTTTACCTTAACAATGAATGTTTTCAGAAATTCGATCCGTTTATTGTTTGGAGACTTATTAGATTATGTTTTAAATATTCTCTGTAGGCGATTGTATCTTTAAATTTTTGGTTTGAAACTCCCATGTGTTTTTTACGGCCCAGATCATTTCGACCTAAAAAGAAGATTTGATCCGGGATTCAGCCAATTACATAGTTGTCAATCACTGGCCAATAATAGTATTAAAGAATTTAAATTTAGTTTTTAATCAAGTATTGTTTATATTTAATCTCAACAAAATTTTATTGTTTGATTTTATTATTGGGTTAAATTCCATTTGAAATGATGTCGAATTTATTGGTAAGCCCGACGCCCGCCATTTTGCTTTGCTATCACTAAAGAATTTTTACATATTTATTTGCATTATTAATATTTAATTATTGGTGTAAGCTGACTAGTATAGTTTTATTTTAATGTATGCCATATCCGAATGCTTCAAGTTAAACTATATTTAATATGCCAAGTCCTCCCGGAATGACCGTAACACGACTTAAAAATCCAAAGGTTTTAAGTTAATTTCAACAACAAACATTGCACAAAATTTTATCGAATTTAAATTTTTAGTATCAAAATAATATGTTTTAATTATTTTCTTTAAATTTTTTTTGTAGTTTTATCCTTTAACCGATCTGGCCCTTGTGATCAAGAAGTGGTCGAATTTGCATAAGAAACAGATTGTTTACCTTCAMTGTACATTTCGAAGTGTATTTATGCATCGTCAATATTTATAATGACTATTTTCATTTATTTTGTTTCAAATAACTTAAAAATGTATGTAGAGTCTGATATAAAATTACTAAATATACTCTAATAAAGCATCTAAAAATTATACAAATTTAAATTCTCTTTCCAAACAATTAAAGTTGAATTGATTCTTTTACTGATATGTTAAACTTTGTTGATGGCTTCATAAATGAATAAATTACAATTTTTTCGCGTGTATCATTTGTGATTATGGCAGATRTTGTTCTTTTGTTTTAGACGAACCAGAAACAATTTTTAGTCTATTTTTTATAATTATTTATTGTTCAAAAAATGATGCGCTTTCCGAGTATTACGGAACCTTATAGTTCAAAACGCGCGTACCAACAGTTTGATTCGTGTAATATTAAAGTTTTTTTGCAATTCTAATTCTATGCAACTCGCCTAATATTTATAAATTAACTAATATGCTTACTTTATTGGAAAGTCAAATTTATCATTTAATTTCTATCATTTAACCTCTGCATTAAATTTTATCGATTGCGAATAAGAATCAACGTAAGATGTTCAAATTAAGACGAATTAAGTTAAATATATTTGGTGTTCTGTTTTTTTCATTTTTAAGTTAAAATTTTTGTTATATATTTTTTGCTTCTAACACTGCAATTATTTTATTTTCAATAACATTTAAGATTTTGCATATTTTATGTTTTCATCATGAAGGCTTTTATTTCGATTTTATTTGAAAGCTTGTGAATATATAAAAATCTTTATTGCGGCGTTTCATGATTAAAAATATTAATATTGTAAAATAAAATTATATAACTGTCTAAGTAAAAACAAAATTAAACTCTCAGAACGTAATTAAGATAAAATAAGAAAATATGAATTATTTATTAGGATAAAATAAATAGATAACTTAATCAAAATAATTATAATTTGAAATCTAAAAAAAACACGCCGTTCGCCAGAGACGTCATGTGGTTCAAAGAAATTGGCTCTTAAACGTGGATCAACCAAAGGACTTTGGACGCTTTTAAGTGTTTCCACAAACAGAATTCCAGACTTTAAAAGAAAATGATGAGCAAAAAATGCATCAGTACATACTAAAAAGAACATAAAAATAAAAATAAAGATTTCGTAGCAGTAATAGATTTTGAACTTCAACATCCCGAAAAAGAATTCAGTTGCCCTGGAGAAATTACCCGCATCATGATACGACAAAACAATTCGTTCTACTTCTTGAAGACAATGACGTAGCGGCTTTATGTATATGCGAAAGCATAACAAACCTCAAAGTATTTATTAGCAAATGTTTAATTGTAAACACTTCACTCTAAGGACCAAATATAAACATATTTTTTTGGGGTTTTTGATTAGAGCGTTACTTTATCTTTCAAAATTAATCATATATTTGTTTTATGCATAATAAAATATACAAATTTAAAACAAATATAAAAAATGATGATAAAACAAAATTTGAATCAAAAGTATTAGAAAATTAAGATAAACAAACTAAAAATAAATTTTTGAATGCTATACAACAATACTATTCAATTAAGATCAAAAATATATAAATGGTTTAAGTTAAATTTATGATATAAATGCTTAGTAAATTAACTAATGATTTGTATTGAAAATGTGAAATCGCTCCGAGATCGACTTAACCATCCGCAGGATCGCGTCCGCGTTTTGAACTTCAAGCGAGGAGCAGAAAAATATAACATAATTTGAAGTAAGAAAAAAATACATATATATGGGAGTTAATTGAATAAACCACTTAATTCAAAGATTTTACAATAAAATCCTTGTGTCTACGGTGAAATAATTTTTATATCATGAATGAAATTGTCTAAAAATATGTAAATATTTATAAAGGATTGAAAGTAAATCTTTCACCAATTTAAAATATAAATTAATAAATTGGTTTCTTTCTACTTATACATTGTACATCCTTTTTGAATTCATTTATATGGTAACAATTAACCATTCCCCGGCGCATTGCGGAACCCCAAAGACTTTCTTAACACAAAGAATATGTGCACGTTAAAACAGAACAGGAGCTTGTCACTTTAAATGGTGATTCGATATTATTAGAAAGCAATTATAATTTAATCCAAACCAAATCTGAATTTTATAAAAAAATATCAATTATTGAATAATAATAAAAAAATATGGGCTTCCCGGTCTCTTAAAACAAAAGCAACGATATTTTCAATATTTACTTCTTRTTACTGCAAAACATTAATTAAAAGTTTTTAAAAATATTAATATTAAGAGATGTATGTGACAACAGCTACAACTTCTTGCTTTAAACAACCAAAATTCAAAWGATTTGTCGATTCACAGAAGTTTTACTTGACGCAATTTGGCCACCAGAAGATTCCATAATAAAAGTAAAAAGCTTTCATAAAAGGTACAAATATTCTAAGAGTTCAGTTTAATCTCAAAAAATAATTTAATTTTTTCAATAATAAAAAAATAAATTTCTGTTAATTATAATAATGGACAAAAAATATTATTATAAAACCATAAAAATTTATAAGTGAATTAAATGGATGAGCAAGTTAAAATATGTTTCATACATTAGAGATGACAATGCTTGATGAAATGTTTTTTTTGTCTTAATAAGATAACATTAAAATAAAAAATAACAAATTAAAAAATAGTTATTTAGCTAAAAATAAATGGAACAAAGGTCCCTTCAAAAAGATATGGAAACGATACAATGCGGAGGGATAACGCTATAAATGCAGGATATTTTTCTAAAATTGTCTAAACTATAAAAGCACTATTAAACTGTCAAATAAATCTACGGTGTAAATTAATGAATGAACTGATCACCGCGTTTAATAAAAAAAGCTGCAAGTATCAGATTAGACAAAAAGAATGTTCTTTCCGAGCAATCTAGTCCGAAAATAACACAAAAAAAATTATCCATCCGCAATAATGTTTTGTAAACATAATAAAACGTTATTAAATAAATATATTAACTTAAAGTAGATCTATTTTGATAAATCAATTTTGCTTCACAATGGAATGATGACGGGTGGTGTTAAAATTTCACAAAGTCGAGGCAAGAAAACTAATAATGCAAAAATTAAAAAGACGAGAAATGACACAAAATAGTTATGGATTATGAGAAATCGCAATTGGAATCAAACCCGATCTATATAAAAAATAAAAATTTCTTACATCAATTTAAAACAGAAACAACACAGAAAATTACAACAAATAAAAAATTAAAACCTATTCTTTTCGCAAACAAACTAATTTATCATAACAAAATAAACATGTATTTTGATTTAAACGATATTAAGAATGATTTATTATATAATATTTTTCTAAAAGATTTATTGACTAATCCTATTTTTTAAACAAAGATATCGACTAAGTAAATAAGGTAAAACTTTAAAAGGTGATTAAAATTATGAAAAAATTATTTTCTTTGTTCCTTCAAATTTTTTGAACAAATGGCATGAGTCAACACAACAAAATTTGTTGTCCCCATGGAATTTTTCACCGTTTTATCATTAACACCATAAAAGTTTCCCAATAAGAATTTGAAACATCATATACTATACTTTCGGAAAGTTAATGAATGCACAAAGCTCGGCGTTGATGACTTAAACTTTTTCATTGTGCATGANACAATGAGATAAATCAATCTTTTAGCTGGATAAAAACTTAACAAATCCGACCTCAAATAATCATAATATTATAAGAAAAAACTGTTTTATTTTTCCTGCTTTATGGCGGTGTTAAATTGGCATTGAGGTCCGGGGTCGGTTGGGATGCCAACTAGTGATGCACGAGAGTCTCAGTATCGATCGACTCGAGAAAAGTCTCGGGTTTTTTGGTATCGAGTATCGGAAGACTTTTTTACAGGTCAGGAAATATGTAGTTTTTATATGTTTAAATTGTTAAAACTCTATTCGATTTTGCATTGCATATAATCTTAAATATGCGTGGGCGATGTTTAAAAATCAAAAGCAATTAAAATTTTTTTTGAATACTGCAGCCTCTGTTCTGGCATGCCAGGCGGTGTTTTGCCGTGATCTACTCCAATTGATGATATGATTATTTTTACTTTATGGATTAAAGTTCGCTTTGTCTATTTTTATCGTGGTATTTATTTTAATATAAAATATCTTAATTTATAAAAATTATGTTGTTATGGTAAGATTGCTTGGAATTTCATATAATTTCAATTTGTTTAAAAAGTTTATTATATAGATTTATCATAGTAAATTGTTAAGATAAAATATTTTAATCTTTTCTTTTGATGTGGCAAAAAATGTTGTTTTATAAAATAAGCAGTTTGCCTAATTTTAACAGATATTTGGAATTATGTGACAGACTACTAAAATTGTCTTCTTAAGAATTTAATGGGCAGAACAAATAATTATTTGTTACACAAGTTCAATTTTATTATGTTGAAATATGAAAATTTTAAATTACATTAAATCATGCTTGGTTTATTATTTAGATCATACTTTATTTTAGTTTCTAAATTCATTAATTTAAACATGTCTATATACCTTTTCCAGTTTGAAAATGTAGTAACCTTTCGATAATTAAAAATTAAAATTTGATATTTTATCAATCATAAAAACCTAAGGTTTTTTAAATTATTGATTTAATTTTTTTTTTGATAATAAATTAGAGCGCGTTTTTTTATAAAATATTTATTTATGATTTATAAAATTCACACCGAATAAAAAAATAACCCTATTTATAAAATGAAAACATAAAATAAGAATTTGGTGGCATACTTTTTACATATTTGGGATTTCTAATTTTTCTGTATGTAGTTTTATTTTGTTTTATAATTAATTTTTAGTTTTAATTTATTGACACTTTACCTCTTGTCGTGACGCCGTTTTTGTTTTGTTCAAGTGGGTCAAAAAATGTTGAAATAGGTACCTAAATGCAGCAATCTGCATACAAGCGTTTCCAGCATTGAATTTGAATAAATATAGACAGTAGATCTAGAGCGCTTTATGTATTTTAATGCAAAGCAGCCTCCGGTTAACCAAAGGCGCTGTACCGATGAAAAATCTAAGTTTTTTTTCGATTTTGTTATATTTTTTATTGGTTTTTTCTACTTATGAACTTGCAAAGATTTTTTTTATTAAATGCCTTTCTGAAATTGTGTAATTTTTTAATTATGCTGTGTTTTATAATATTTAGTTATAAGTTAAATTTATTTTGTAGTTTCATCATTCCGTTTGCATATATGATTCCAAATTTGCATCTCAAAATGACACGCTGGATCCTTTACACAAATTTCACATTTACACTTTCCATCGCTTTCTATTTAATTATTCTTATTTGCATATTAATATTTAATCGTTTGGTCTTTATTTCGGCAATATTATTCATTCTTCAAATTTTGTAGGTTCCCTATCATTTAAATAATATTGACATATTTGTAAATATATTTGCTATAAATACGAATGTTTTCTTTAAAAATTTATAATTTTAAATTTCATTAATAACTTTACTAAACTGTCATTACATTTGGCTTCGACTTAGAGTCGACTTCTTTTATTTTATTTAATCTTTCGGCAATTGGCCTGGCATCTTTCAGGTCAAAATTGTGGCTTACAGATGACCCACAAAACAGGATTTCCCCTGCTTGGCCTCCCATAATATTAGCTAACTTAAACTTTTTTAATAATTTTTTTTTTGTTTGTTTACTGCCAGGTCGAAAATAATTTTATATTTTTTAAGTTTTTCATTCTACTTGATTTTCGTGGCTGGTTTGCTTCATGTCTAATTGATCTGAGTTTATGTAAATAATTTGAGTGAATAATTTATTAAGTAAGTTGATAATTAGGCAAATTAAGTTGGTTATCTAGCAATTCACATAGTTTCATTGTCTTTTAATGTAAACGTTCTTACAGATGTAGTTATACTTATTTTAAACCATAGTATCCGACGCCTTCGATATTTAATATCAACCTTTTACCTATATTTTTGTTTTTTATAAATAATTTTTTTGTCAATATTTAATAACCTTTTGTTTCTTTTTCAATTTATAAAACATTTGAAGAACTAATGCATTAAATACAAAGGAATTGATTATTTCAGCCGAATTAAAACATAATTTAACAAATTTAATTTCATCTTTTTCTTTTGCTCTAATTTATCTGCGAAAAAAGGTTTCTTATTATTATAAGTAGTAACATAATTTGAAAAATTGATTTAATATAGCTAATTAAATTAAAATGAGTATTGTATCAATTTAATAAGTACATAAAATGTTCATAAAAGAAATAAACGAGCTCTCAACACGAGCTCGACGCCGGTTCCAAAAGAAGCACATAAATAAAAATGGGCGTTTTATAAATTTAATTAAGTTGGTGAATGTTGCTATTTTTTAATTTCTCGATATTTATATAATATATAAGCATACAATTTTTCATAAATTTTCTTAATCAATTAAATTGTTTGTACTGTTAATTGAATTTTTAATTTGTGGGTAATTTAATATTTTATTGCTTGAAAAAAGTTCATTTTAACTTAATTATTGATAGGTACATTATTTACCTAAGTGCGAATATACTTTTTTATTAAATTAAGACTTTCGCATATATCATTTTTTGCTTAATAAATTCTTGACAAATGAGATCTGATGATGCATTTATCTTCCAGGCCTAAATAATTTACTCGACAAATACGTTGTTTAATAAAAAATTATTAAACTTGTTGCTCTCAGTTATTATAACATAATTGAAGTTTTGCTTCTTAATTATTTTTATATCCGATTTTCCCTAATAATTTAAAGTTAAATAAAATAATTTTTTTGATTAATCCAGTGGCATTTTAATGCTGGCGACTTTTGGTGTGAACAAAAAATATTTTCAGAAATTTGCAAACTAAATTCTACAATTTTAATTCAATTTCAAATAGATAGTTGAATATTTTTGAAGAAAAATTATTTCATAAAAAGCTGGCGACTTTTTGTGTGAACAAAAAGTTTATCAATGAGCTCAAACACGAGCAGTTTTAATGCTCGCATGCGATAAGAAAAAGTTTAATCGCGGCCTCAACTTCTCAAAGTATCAGTACATAAGAGACGTATTCCACATTATTGCGTAAGTTATATTTACAAAGCCCAAAATAATCACGCTTCGGCATGCTTGTATTAGAACATCTTCGGTTTTCCGTTTTATATAATAGATTTTTTTAAGAATATTATTTCTCTAACTTGGGAAAATTTAAAAACTCGGAAGGCTTGAATATTTTTCGCTTAAAGTTCTTATAGTTTGTTTATAATTTTTGTTTTTTTCTGTTTTAATTTTGAGTCGTTTATGTATAAGCAATTGCTTTTTAATATTTCTCACTTATTTTTGTTGAGTTTTTACATGAAATGTTAGTTATTTTTTAAAAGAAAAATTTTGGAAGATTAACCATTCCGATGAAAAGATGCAATTTAAATTAAATATTCATAATTACATAGTGAGCTTGAATCGAGTTATATTTTACACTATTAATATATTACAAATTAAAAGACACAATCATTAAATCCAAAGAATATATTGAAGTGTATATTAAATTAACTACGTAACAAAAATGTAAAACATAAATTTAAAATAAAACACGACCGACTTAATTTAATAAAAACATTTTTTAAGGTGATTCATTATTATAAACTAAACGGTTTAACGAGACATGCTTATATATGATGGAGTTTTATATTAGCCAGTTAGTTTAAGTTTTTTTAATAATGTGACTTCATTTATTTTTATAATGTATAAAAAATGCATGGCAATTCATTTATTTTACTTCATAAAAATAATAATCTAATATAGCAAACATGCAGCCTTCCACCATAAATTGTTCTTTTAAAATTGATTTAAAATAAAACTTTAATTGAGCTTTTATGATATATCTCTTTAGAAACTTTAATACATTTTTAATCAAATTATCTTTAAAGCATTATAGTTTGAATCAATATTATAAGCCTCCTGCATTAATTCGAGTTAGGTCTGGGATTTTTGATGAAAATTGTTTAGAACGTGGATTTTTTTGTCTAAATCGAATAAATCTGCTTTTTTAATTTATTATCATTACATTAAATGAAAATATGAATTTAAACCTTTTTTTAATTTTGGATTTTTATCGATGTTTTCGCATAGAGTTGATTAAGCAGCACGCGCTATTTCAAGCACCCTCAGTTGGGCAGTTCGCTGTTTTCTTTTGTAAATGTTAATGCATTCGAGAATAAAATAAAAATACAGATTTTTATTGATTTTTTTACGTGATTTTTAATTAGAATTGTATATTTGTTGTGGGTTTTTTTTTGCTTTAACTTTATATTTTAATTTGTTATGATTTAAATCAATTACTATAATATTATTATTATTTTAGAAATTATCATTTAATTATAAGTTTCGACGGACGGCATATCCAGCTTTACCATGCTTTTATAAGGTAGCCGGGAGCTCTTCGACCAACTAGATGATCTGCACCTACGTTGCAGGCGAGTAATACGTCGCAGTGCCGTCAACTCTTTTAAATTTTACTTTTTTCTTTTATTAGGTTGTTAATAAATTTATAATTTTCTTTATTGTTTTTACAATTTTTAGTCAGTTGATTTACATTGTTAAATGGCTGAATCTTAACAAGTTTTTTGTTGATTTTCGTTTTTTAGATGTATATTCTGTCTTCCTCTCTGCTCACTTTGCCAATCTTGTATTTCGTGTCGCGCAATCGAAGGTCATTAATGTTATTCTTTTGATTACAATAGCTAACACATTCTTTAATGCATCGATAAACTTTATTTTAAAATTAAAACCCAAATTTTTATTATGCATTTTTTATAAAAAAATTTCTGGAGGCAGCTTAAAGTATGTAGAGATTTAGTTAAAATTATTTCTGACCTATATTTGTATAATTTGTGTAATAAATTTTTAAATTTTGTTATTCAGAATATTAAACATATTAAATTGATTGACAATAAAATGGTAATATAGTTCATGATTATTTTTGTTTTAATTATTTTTAAATTGGACCCATTTTGGTAATTCAAATAATCTACCTGTCAAGGTTTTGAATTTAAACAAACCGAGAATTTTCATCCATCCGGCCAAATCCAAGATTTGACCTGACACTCAGCAAGCTAAATTGTAATTATCATTCATTTTAATATTTTTGATTTAACGCTTGCCGCGATTTCTTAATTTACAGTTTTTTTTTATGAATATTTTAATTTAATTGAAGGAAATCGTAAAATTATTTGAATCCTGGTTTAAATTTTTTTGCCTTTTTATTTTAATCACTAAATACAAATTTATTTTATTTCCATAGATTAGTCATTTTGTTTTTATATTTTAATTAATTTATGGTCAGTTGACTTCTCGAGGTTGTACGCGGAGCCAAAATTTGAAATGGCTTGCATAGAGAGTTAAAAATTTATTTTATTTCCATAGATTAGTCATTGAAAAAGTAAAAGCGATTTATTTAAATTTAAAAAAAATTGATATTTTTCTATATTTGATTTAAAAAATACAAAAATTATTTTTACTTGATAAAATACAAATGCAATTGAATTAGAAATTGTTTAATTTCGTCCTTTGCTTTATGCCCATCTTTAATATAAATAAGTCGAATCAAATTGAGTTTAATTTTCAATACATTTTTGTAATTTAGCTAATACACCGTAGAATCGTTTTGCCTCATTGCGCACTGGCCGCGTGAATGTCTTGGTCGTTGCGTATATTGAGTCGTCCTTATCTTTGCATTGTCACCACTGTTATATTTTGTTTTTACAATTATTTTTAGTGCTAAATCCCTTTAAAATATTTTAATAACAATTTTAATTTTTAAAAAGTTGTAAGGATTAACAGTTTTAATATTTTTAAAAATAAATTCGATATTTAAAAAACGCTGTTTAATATAATTTTTAAAAGACGATTTGTAAAGTTTTATTTGTTTTTTGCGAATATGAAAAAATGGTTTGACTAATTTGGAAAATCTTTATTTTCAATTTTGACTTTGACAATTTTTTAAAAAAAATTATTCAAAAACAACAGAAAATAATTAGCAGTCTATGGCTTTGAACGCACATTTATGTGTTTTATATTTGTGTGATAATTTATTGGATAATAAATTAACAAAAAATATTTCAAGTTTGGTTAACTCAGCATATTTTTTTAATTTAATGTGATTTGTTAATCAAAACTAGTATTATTAAAATATGAATTTGTTTTTATTAGTTTTTGCATGTCTTTTAACTAAGACTTTCTTTTAATTTTAATGTTTGGAGAATGAATTTTAACAAAATGAAAAGTTCTGTATATTGACAATTAAAGATCTGACACATGTTGATTAGTGCTGACTGATCGGCGATCACTTGCCGCGAGAGTTGTTGAGGCTGCTGTCAAGGGGAGGAGACCCAACGCTCCTACACCGACAATAACTGCGCCAAGCCTGTTGAATTTTAAAGAGCCGGAAGCGGCGCGAATTTTAATTTTTTTTAATGTCTATATAAAATTTACTTTGACCAAAAACTCATTCAATTTGCCGTAAGGTCGGTTTGATTTTTTTATTTTTTGTTAAATTTATTTGTCTGATTATTTTTTTATTAATTGGTTGAATTTTTAATTGACTAATCATTAGAGCATTCTTTAGCAATTGTTTTCTAAAGAATTTTTCGGGTAATCGTACCTTAAATGCAACTACACTTTGAATGTCGGACCTCATCATGGCAGGCTGCTTAACTAATAATTGATTATTGTCTGTTTATGGCTATTTTTTCTGTTTTTAATGTAAATTTTTAAGGAAAATATTTGTTGATTTGATTATTTAAATTATAAAGTATTTTTGCAAAATTTTTCTTTTACATTTTTTTATTTATTATTTGGCAATAAATTTTGTTTATCTACTTTATACTTCTTATATTTATTTTTTGTTATGGTTAAATTTATAATTATATTAAATTATATCATTTGTTTAATTTGTTATTTTAGAATATTATTTTATAGTTTTTTAGTCTTTATTTTGGATTTAATTCGTTCTAGCGGTTATCGTGACCCTCATTTGTAATTATTATGTTTCCTTTAAAATTTATATTTGAATTAGTGTTTTATTACAATTATTTTAAAAATTATTTCTGTTTTAATTATTAATATTTTTATTGCAATGAAAAGGAATTAATTTTAAAAAGTTTTTTTAATTATTGATAATTATTTACCAAATGTGAGTATTTTATAAATTAAAATTATGCGTTTAATTCTGATTGCCACACCAGAAAAAACCCGTCGCCGCTCTAATAATTCTTATAAAATTTTATTTTGCTTATTAAATTATAATTTAAAAAAAAAGTAAACTTGTAATTAATATAATTTTGCAATGTCACATTAAAAGGATGAATTTTTTTATCCGAATCGAATAATGGTTTTTGTTTGTGAAAAATATCCATAATTATGCACATGAATGCACTAATCACTTCTTAAGTTAAATTAAACATTTATTTAGTGGCAATTTTCAGAATGCTAACTTTTTGAGTTAACGGATTCAATTATTTTATCGATTGGGGGTGGAATGAAAACACTTATTGTCAATGAAGCTACATCGATTTGGCCGAATGCGCTTATCGAAATGGCATGTGGAACAAAAGTTTGAAACAATCCAAATATATTTAAAAAATAAATTAGCAATAACTAGCGCTTTGATCAAAAAAATATCCTCGAAACTTCGAACCAAAATTGGAACAATTTTTCAAAAATTCAAAATTTTCCAAAATTAATGTTGACCTCAAAATTGTTCAAAAATAACGTAATTTAAAACAAAAAGGAAAATATAATCGAATTCATGCTTTGAATGTTTGAGGCCAAAATTAATTTTTGCCCAATATTTGATTTCCTTTTAGGCAAAATGGCCCCATTTTCCTCGCCATTCGTTCAACTCGCCGACTTCTTCAACCTCACGGGGTAATCGCCAAATTCCAGTGCCTTAACTCGCAACTTTCCAAATGATTAAGTATGCTCNCCGCAATAATTATTATTTCAGTTTTTTCATTTTTCTCTTCAATTCCAAAAGGCAAAATCATGCATAGCTTTATGGTGAGCTCCCACCATCTTTTATTCTATTTATTTTTTCTTTATATTTTAGAAAGTTTTTATATTCATTGGACTTTGCCTTTTTTCTTGAAAATAATTTTGTCAGTTCTATTTTTTGATTTGTTTTTATTACATTAAATAATCACAGCCGGAAGCCACAGTGTAATGTGAATCCATCTGAACAAAAAAATTTTTCGTTATAAAACCGCAATGATGTTTGTTAAACATTAATTTCTTAATTTATTTAATATTTATTATGTTATTCTAATCATTATTTTGGGAAAGATAAAATAATTTTAATGTGCGGTCCGGGCCAGCACGCGCTGTATAGGATCATTTGTACTGTTGTTGAACTCGATTAAAGTGATAAAAAGTTTCCGTTAGTTTTATTAAATTTAAAAAAGAGTTGGTTAATACAATTTGGTGGCCATTTAAAAATAAGTTTCGAATTTTAGTAATATAATTTTTTGTTACCTATTTTGTTTTTAGTTTATTCAATGTAAACTCATTGTTTTGCATTCATTCTCAGCGATCTAATAAATTGATAGATGTATAACAGCTTGGAAAAACTAAGGGGGAAGTGGCTGAATCTCGTTCAGTTGCCCCTTTTATATTGAGTTTGGGGGGTTTGTCTCCGAATTCGTTTGTTTCTAAATGTTACTTTGCCATAGAGTAACTGCAATTTTATGAAATTTTTAAAAATGGATTTTTGTAATATGTTAATTTAAACCAGTTTTATTTCAACGGCTGCATTCGGACAGACAATAAGAAAGTAAAAAGAATAAAGTTAGTTAAAAATTTCTTTTCAAAATTCAAACTGAGCGATTCATTTTATCTTATCTTTGTTTTCTTTTTTAAACATAGAAAATATACACTTGTTTTATCATTCTTATTTTTATAATATTTATTTATTTTTTATTTTAAAAATGATGTTATAGTATGAGTAGTTATTTTTTCAGTCAGTATTATTTGAATTAGAGTCGTTAAAACACTTTTTTAGATTTACTTTTTACGATGCTCCTTGGTTGATCTACCGTTCAAATGGGACAAAGAATACATATCGTCATTGATTGCGCACTCGATCGGACACCCTGCAAGGAGGTCGATTAATGCTTCCCTTTGCTATTAATATTGTTCAAACATTTCAAAAGCTCATTATTTTGTTTCTATTGATTGTTAATTTTTTAAGAATATTATTTAATTAAATTTAATTTTATAAATTTTTTTTTGAATAATTTGGCCCTTGGCTAAATTAATTTTAAAAATTTAATTATTTTTCGAAATTGTGCTATTTATTTATGCTTTAATAAGTTTAGTAAATGAAAATCAGTGCAAACTTCAAACAGTTGCCTCCAGAATTGTAGTGAATTTTAGTTATGTGCATCCTTATTTATCTGAATTTGACCAAAGACCTGTTAATAGTGCCATTTTTAAGCATTCTAATACATTTTCTTGCATTTAGGTATGAAACTTTAAATTGCCGGCCAATTGCTTCACTATGAAAGATTGCGACGTCGACTGTAGCATTTTTGGCTTTTTGTTTTAATTTATGGTTGAATGTTTAATTTAAACTTGAATTTACTGTCTAATACATAATTAATATACGAACGCGAATTTAATAAAATATTTAATAATAGTTATGGTTCTCATATTCATCCTAATTGGATTTTCGCATTTTAATTTTTATCGTTTCATTATAATATTTATTAATTGATCAAAACATTTGCTTTATTTATTTGAAATACAAGAATTAACATTTGGCTAATATTTTCTGGCTCGTTTCATGGTGAACGAGTTTATTAATTATATAATTATATTATAAATAATTATTAATCATAAATAGGTTTTGACCTATCTTCGCCATAAAAGATTATTGCTTTCTCTAATCAATTTGAAATTATTAAAAAGCCATTTTAGTATTGCTTTTTCTCCCAAATAGGGTTGGTTGACACGACATTTTTATTTTGACTTTTATCTTAATATTCGTAATAATGTTGTAAAAATTAAATTTTTACAAAATATATTGACTAATTATATTTTATTTAAATAACAATTGTTTTGTCCTTATGATTTGCGGTGACGCAGCTCTTACATAACAAAAATAAAGATGCACATTTGTTTGATTTTTGTGAGTAGTTTTTTTTTGTAAATACTATTGAGATAAGGTTGTTTTAAATTTTATCAAAATTATTGGCGCCAAATGAAGAACAGGGTAAAAATACGGAGACAAAATGATATATGTGATTAG